>JAAIXJ010000018.1:608355-825314 GCA_013403705.1 Heliconius hermathena | reverse complement strand
ACGGCACCCAATGCCCTTGCTTTTGGATCATTCCTAACGCTTTTAAACGTTTTGAAACTGTTGACGCATCTACTTGTAACGTTTTCCCGAGCTCTACTAACGTCTGACATGGATCTTCTTCAAGCAATGCCTCCAATTCTGTCTTTAAATTTTGTCGGTGCTCCAGAACGCTCTTTGTCTTCAAGGTCAAAATCATTACTTTTGAAGCGCCTAAACCAGTCTCTGCACGTTGTATTCGACAAAGCATTGTCTTAACGAGAATTCTGTGTGCTTCTGCTGCAGATTTTTTCTGAATAAAGCAGTGCAATAAAATTCCCCGCAAAAACACTTTATTTGGCACAAAAGTACACATTTTCACAAAGGGAAAATAAATATGTAGTTGACACTGTAGTAAACATTATTCTACTATAATTTGAGGTTACATATAGTACTACTTTGGTGATTCGTTGCCGTACGAAATTCCATGCACAGAGTGCCGCAACGCCATCTTTCAAAAAACAGCAGCAACTTATTCAAGGTCCTAATATTATGTTTATTCTAAGTTATGTTTTAAATCATTTAAATTTTTATACGGTTTTTCTTTATTCCAGGTGACATTGAAGATTGCATTGTGACGCCAGCATATCAGGGGCAGTTCACGCCACTACCAGAAGCGCTATGCGATTGTATTATGGACCTTACGTCACAGGTAACTAAAAGTTTATTATAGCTACTAGTAAAAGTAAAATAATTAAAATAAATACATCAGATTTATATAGTATTGGCGTGTTTGTAACAATTGCAACTAATGCATTCAAAATATTATATGTATAAATAATTATATAATAATGTTGAGGCCAGTCGTGACGCAGGGGCACAAAGTGTGACTGTAAAATCGACTGGTGGTGGGTTCGATCCCCACTCAAGTAGATTATTTAAATTTACATTTCCAAATCTTCGTTCTGGTGTCGAGGCAAAGCGCGGTGTTGAGTTCACTGAACACGCAATGCCTCCAAAATTAGGGGAAAAGTGGGGGAACGGAGTGTCTTAACACTAGGTTCTCTCTGCCTACCCTGCTGTATGTGGGATACAGCGTGAAGCTGATTAAATTTGTTTTTAATTTTATATGTATTATATATTAATAAATAATTTCTGCAGCCAATAAAAAGGTTATAAGTAATAACTCTTAGTGACTATGCGAAAAATTCACCACAAATGTCAATAAAAACCCACTATGCTTATTATTTAATATTTTATACAACCTTTTAGGAAATTATTCTAATAAAGTAAGAAATTTTCAAATTTTAACTCAACATTGCCAATTATTATTATAATATTATAAATCTAAAACTAAACTTCGGCTTAAATAATTATAAGAGCCGCAGCCTTACAACCTAAGGGCAGGCTCTTATTAAATTACACGTTCCCCATTATTCAAATGATGTAAGCTGTAAGCAATTTGCATATTGAGTATCGAGTGCTATATTCAGTTATAACAGGATTTTTGCATTTGGATTCCGTTGAGTACCTAATACCGGAATGATGAGGTGGCCGTGAAATGTGGAAAATAAAAATACCAGTCCGGTTTGGTGTGCCAACCTGCCCCGCCGCATATTTTATACTCTGGTCCAAGTTACAGCACCTAACGCTGTGACAATGCAACTTTTGTGGATTTTTTGATGCGTGAATAGAATAATTTTTATTGTAAAATATTTTTTTATTTTTAAATTGTTTGTTAAATATTTTTTTGTCAACACAAGTTATTTGAAGATAATATCTTTAAAATGTAACTAAAATATAATATATATATTTTTTTATCTCTTATTTAAAAGTTTTATGTATACTCTCAGGAGTTGAGAGAGTTGAGAATTTGAAAATTTAACTGCTCTTGAATGAAATCCTTCTATTAGTTTTAAACTAGTAGTAATCAAAACTCGAGATACAAATAAAATAAATACGTGTGTATAAATCAGCACAGTTTTAAAATAGATTATAATAAATATTTAGAAACGTATAAAAAAATTAAATAGAAGGACTGAAATTCACGGCTCTTGGAAAGAGTCCAAACGCTTTAGCCAATAAAGCCATACGTTTTTATCGAACTACATACTTCGAAATTCTTATACGCTTGTTACTGCCTATTTTTGTAACAAGCGTCTAAGGATAAAATTTTTAAATTAAATTAATTTTGCGCGGCGTTAAGTTTCGCCACTCAACACGCAATGCCTCCAGGATTCGGCGGACACTCCTCTCCCAACTGGAGAGGAGTGTTTTAACATTAGACTTCCTCTGTCTACTCTGCTACAGCGTGAAGCTGAAACAAAAAAAACGGACAAGCGTGAGTCGGGCTTTTAAGGCTATTATTTTTTAGGATTTAGATTCTTTCTTAAACTAGTACTTACTACCTGTAGATGATAGCTGCCAAATTTTATAATTGTAAGTCATATAAAACAAAGAAAATAGCCTAACGCGCAACTTAGTAAAAAATATATTTTAAATCTTGTACCATACTATTGTAGTCGTGGTCTTTTTCACAAGATATCCCTAAATAACGATGCTGTGAGGTCAGCTTTTGTGCTCGCCGCGTTATATGGGACTGTTCTCTATTATAAAACTTTATATATGCGTTAGTGTGCTGAATGTTAATCAAGAGGGGAGACGAAGGCGAGGCTGGAATGGTTATTAGAAAATATTATAGAAAGATATTTCTTTTTTTTCGCATATTTTTCGCATAATGCAAGGTAAATTGAAGAAAAATGTGTTAAGAATTTCTTTATTTTCTATTCTTATTACTGTTTAAGAAGCGGAATCTAATGCCGCAGTTTGACATTTGAAATATTTCAAATTTTACAAATTCCTATTTTTGTTAATATTAGTGACCACCTTACTTTCTCTTGTAAACCAGCGCGACGTTAAGTTCCGCGACTTAGTAGTTTAGACTTATGTAATATCCCGGAAAATTGTTCGGAAAGAGGAGAACTGAATGAAAATTCCCTCTAATTACCCGGGATCCTGGGCTATGCAGGATACTGTGTAAAGCTACTTTGCTTGTTATATTGTCAGAAAGAGGTTTTTTTTTGCAAATGGCAAAAATTGCATTAAGTAAAAAGTTAGATATACTAATTCAATTTATTTGTTAATTTTATTTCTAAAATCAAACGCAAAAACTGGTTAAATATTATCTATTAGCTTTATCTACCAACCACTCTGATGCATAGCTTAGTAAATTTGTCGAGCTCTTTCACAAGCCTATTACAATTGTCACAATAATCCAGCGGTGTCTAAACTATGTACCTGAGCAATGCAAATGCAAATAGAATCTAGTGTCAACTCCATTCTCCGCACATTTAAAATGGAATGTAATACTTTAATATCCAATTTATATTTATTTAGAAAGATTTTATTGCATATCAACTAAATTATATACAAAATAAATATCAAAAATTTTGCTTTCCAATGAAAAGCATTCATACTACTTCTATTTTGAAAAGTTCGTTTAATGAATTATAAGTTTCATCTTGCGGCCCCATATTTAGACCATCTGCGTAGAACGTCGTTTGCAATCCGCAAATCGCACTCTAAATACCAAATGTGGTCAGGAATTTTAAATCTAATGAGGTATTTATATTATGTAATTTAAATTCAGTTTCTGTTCTTATAATTGCAGTTTTGACATAAATATTCAATTATTATCAATGTTTCAAGAATGTCTTAGATTTTATTAAATTAAGATGTTATTGTTTGTATTAGTACGGAACCACGGAGCTCAACGCCGTACTTTGTCAAATCAAAAAGAAATTCAAATAATTTAATAATTTATAAATGTTGCCTCGATAGTTAAAAAACAACTTTTACATACAATAAATATCTTTAAACTGCACCCGACATTGCCACTAAACTTATTTCTAGTGCACTTTATTAAGAAATCTGAAGAGAAAGTTTATGTAACATTAATAAATGAACATAATAAGGGTAGAATACTAGTCTTCAATAAATTAATGTATACAAGTATGGCAACGAGTAAATCACAACCGGTTTATTTTAACTAAGGCAAGCTGTTTAGACGTCGTCGTTTCTCATTTAATTATATACGCGACCGATATGTATCCACGCACCTTTCCCAGAAATTTACTATATACCTATTTTATCATTAGTATTTATTTCAGACCTTTTGATCAGTGCAGATCTGCTAGTAGATACGATTTTCTTAGACAATTCTTTTAATTGAAATATAATAATAGATGAATGTAATTTAATATAATAGTATAGAGAGTGAATGTAAATTTATAAATTTGGCAATATAATATTTAAAAAAAAAACAAATAAAGATTCCTAAAACAGTTGCGTCAGCAATTTTCTTTCATCACACGAATTTAAATAATCATCTGTAAGACTAAGAAAATATATCCTTATCATAATGAACCTATATCATCACGCAGAAGTGAGTAAAATAAGAATGAATAAAATAATAATCACTAGGTATAAATCATCACATCACATTACTTTTCTAGATTACTAGCAGTAAATATTAAAAATATCACTAGGTCAATATAAATTAGTCTTATATACAGTTATATTTTGAGCAAAATGGTTGACGGCCCCTGCTTTAGGAGTAACAGCTTTAAACGCGTTAATTAACGCATGTGTTGGTATCCAGTACTATCAGATAATATCGAAATAGATTAAGCATTTGTCTATTTTATCTGACAATGTTAGAAATGCTTTACTTTCTTAATATAACCTTTACATTTATAATATTTAAATAAAATTATCAATACTTAAAATACTTTTTATTTCAAAACGATCTGTCGTGACGCAGTGGAACGTCGTTACTCGGAGGATTTAAATATTTTCATTATCGTGCCCTAGTAACAACACAGAGAAGCTTTTATACAAAAAGCTGACCAAAATATTTTTTCGATCTATTTTTTTTTCTTGTATAATATACAAGAGATTTCCATTGGCGAAAGAAGCTCTAAATATTTCTTTGAGAGAGTTAGATGTTAGAGTTTCGATGTTATACAAAATACAGTAAACGTGACGGTGGTAGGTTACCTATATGGGGAAAACAGCGTGAAGCCAAAAATACGGTTATAATTTTATTAAATCCAATTTTGATTAGGTCTGAATGTTTACAAATAACCCAGAAATGCTGTTCAAAATCAGTACAAAATTATTTTTCTTTATTTTTGGGTCATTGCTTCTCAAACAAGCAAAAAAAAATTGAAATATTGCTTCGAGTTGAAGTGTTAAATTGTCCATTAATGGAGGAACCCCAGTCCACAAGCTGAGAGCACACAGCGAGAGAGCAGAATTTCTTAGTATGTGTCAATACACAACTCGTCGTTATTACCTTTAGACCATGGAAGTAAAGCCGCAGGTAAAAGCTAGTTTTAAAATAAAATAAGGATGTAAACAAGTTCTATGTTATATTGCATTCATCAACATGTAAATATATTCACTTCCCGGTTCTTAAATGATCAATTTTATAAACCTTTGTTAAAGGTTACATTTTGACTTTAATAGTAGATAAATAATAATTTAATTATTTTTCTTCTATTAAATAACACTAACTTAAAAAAAAGATTCCTAATATTATACTTTGCAAGATTACAATTAAATACATATACAACTACGTATTATAAGAAATACAATAAAAACTAAAAACCTTGTGTAAAATTCATTGAAAAAAAAAACACATTTTTTTGTAAGTAGGAATAAATACCTACCACAGAGACAACAACCGATCAAAATGTCAAATTAACTGAGGAACCGTCCAAATTGGCCAATTCTGACGATTATTTGAATATTGCCGTTGTTTAGGTAGATTTATATAATTCTTTGGCACGCAATATTTAGTATTAGGCGTAAAATTTAATTAAAAAAAATCTTCTGTTAATATCGAACTTAAAACTTGTGTGTTTCATATACACGTATACAGGTATAAGTAAAATAAAACTACTGATATATAAAGAAGCAAAAACTATTTTATTCAGTTCCTTCCATCCTTGAAATTTATTTGTTTGTATTATATACACCCACTTCATAAACAAAATTAATTATGCATTAATTAAATCAAATAAACAAAAAAAAATTACAGCTAATCGAGAAGATTATAAACGAAAAAAAATGCTATTCCTATTTTATTAAATTCTTCCTTATTCCAACAAACATTTTATAATAAGACTTGCATGAAACCTGGAATTCTTAAACAATCATTCCGGATTTACGTTAAATTCTTTTGATCTAAAAAGGCTTAATTAAAAGAGATAATGAGGATAAGGAGCAGGCTAAATTGCCTCAATTATGGAAGAAGTGAATGGGAAAAATAAATATTTGCACAGACTTGTGAATCTTTTATTTCTTTTTATAGTATTTGAATCGAGAAACCACCGTGGCGCAGTGGCTCTTACGCCACTCGGACTAAAGTTTTTTTTATTTCTCCACACTGTAAATTACTACGTTGAGGTCCATCCCTCAAAGCGGAGAATGGAGTGACTTAATACTAGACTAGACTAGACTAGACTATACCCTTTAGCGTGGAAAAGCTTTTTGTATAAAATGTGAAGATGGAAAAAAATTTGGATTTTGAAGATTATTAAAAAATCCGAATAAGCCTGTGGTGCCGTTTAATATTAAAAATTACTTAATGATAATGTTGATTTTGTCATCACGCGTCTCTTGCACTTAGCGGTGTTTGTAGAGAGATCCTCATACGCGAGCATAGCAGACCCTTATAAATTCCGTTATAAATTATGCATCGTCAGCGTGTCGCTGATAAAATGTCCATTTATTTTTATTTATTATAATAATTTAAAACCTAATTATTACTTTTATTATTTTTCATTAATCAAAATTCATTTTTAATTTAATTATTACTTAGAATAAAATTAATAAAAGAAGAAGGCCCTCTAAGTCTACTTGAGAATTTTAATTAAAATAAATGGAAAAGAACACGTTTTATTTACATTAAAAAAGGTACCTACACTATCGGACCTTTATTTAAACTTACAGTGCTTTATTAAGTTAAATCGTTAATATGAATTAACGACTTAACTTAATAAAGCACTTATGATCTTATCCCTAAGCAATGAGAATAAACTTCTATTTAATATTTAGCACAGTTATTTCTAAGGAATAATATTAACAGTATTTCTTTTTATTGCACATTTATTTTCAAGTTTATAAACGGTTTAAAAAATACCACCATACAAATTTCACATATGATGTTATAAATTAACCAATTAGTCCTTTTCCTTTGAAATACGTGAAAATTTTGACCTCATCAAGTAAATTGATTTCATTTATAATAATATAACTTAACTTAACTTAACTTAGCTTCACGCTTTATCCCTTGCGGGGTAGTCAGAGAGAACGGAGCGCCAAACGCTACGGTCTCTACATACCTCTTTCGCCTCGTCCACTGTCATCAACCTCTTCATACATGCCCTTCGGGGGGTCCTCATGCTTTTTACGTGACCTTCCTCCAGTATCTTTGATACTGTGTTTTCGAAGGTCAACCGAGGTCTCCCCCTACCTTTCTTACCGCTCACTTTTCCATCATAAATCTTTTTTGCCATTCTTTCATCACTCATTCGTTCGACGTGCCCAAACCAGCTGAGCACGTTCTTCTTCATTCTCACTGTGACATCCTCGCTAGTACCTGCCATTCTGTGTACCTCTTCATTGCGGATTCGATCAGCTAAGCTGACTCCGCATATCCTACGAAGAGATCGCATCTCCACAGCATTCATCTTNAATATTTACTTAAATTTATATTTCCATTTCTTCGCTCTGGTGTCGAGGTTAAGCGCGGCGTTGAGTTCTGCCACTCAACACGCAATGCCTCCAGAATTCGGCAGAAAGTGGGGAACGGAGTGTCTTAACACAAGGTTCCCTCTGCCTACCCTGCTGTGTGCGGGATACAGCGTGAAGCTGATTTATTTTTTTTAATATTCTTTAAAACAGATTAAATCCACTGCTATCATTCTGCTATGTACGCCTCCACTGTAAAACGACTAGGTTGTGTTTGCCTATCCTGCTATGCGAGGTAAAATCGAGACTAACTAAAACTGACGCTTTAAAATTATTTGTTTCAGCTTCACTCTGTATCCTGTATATAACAGGATAGGCGAAAGGAGTTTATTGTTAAGACACTACGTACTTCATTGTACCCCGAGTGGGAATCGAATCCACAACCGTTGAGTTTACAGTTAAAAACGGTGCCATTGTGTCACAAAAATATTATTCAGAGTAATAAACAAATATACGGATAGGTGGAAAAGTTGTTATATATTGGCGATAAACAATATCCACACTAAAAGTTGCATCTCTTAGTAAATTATTTATTTTTAGATTTTTTGTTAAATACCTAATGTTATTCTTAAAGGGGCAATCCGCTACACTGGAAAGCATAAGAACATCCCTATCCTCAAAGTTCCCGTCGATGCAAATCCCCTCCCACGAAGTCGTCTACGACACGCTGGCCCAACTGATGCAGGAACGAAAGATCTACCAAACGTCAAGAGGATTCTTTATTGTTACACCTGAGTAAGTGATGATTTACCTCTTTCTAATTTATTTAATTCTATTATTATATTTATTATATTGGAACTGGTGTTAAAAGGTGGCTGATGTAACTTGGAATGCTTACTAGTGAACACTTCGAGTTTGTGCTCATTACATTCGTTTTTTTAGTGAGTTCTGTTAAAAAAACGTGTTTTTTGTTTTTTTTTACTTTTAGTTTTTATATTCAGTGCAAATATCTAATAAAACTACTGTATTAAATTATATTAACAAAATATCTAAAATTTTAAATTATATAAAAAAAAAATATACGATTTAACTTTATAATTATTTGAAATGTTGTAAAACTACTGAATAAGCTAATCTCACGCACAATTATGTTTACTTAAACATAATTATTCTTCAAAGAGTTATGTTTAAAGCCACTGTTATTATCATTCGCGAGGTGTTTTCTTCGCAACACACATACATGCATCAATGGGCTACTTTCTTAAGCCCACAAATCCCGTTATAAATTATGAAATAACACATATTTACGTCAGAATATTTCATCAATAATATTAATTGATGGTTTAAGCTGTGGCCTGTAACACTGGTTGTCTACTCTACGGTGTAGTGATTGCGTTCGTCACGTGTCCGATATTTTGATTAATGTATGTATGTATATATGTATGTATGTATATGCATAAAATAAATACATTAACTCCAAACATCTTACGCAAAGTAAATACCGTTAAAATGTTAGTTAAATTACTGTAGGCAAGTGTATGTAATGTATATTAATAAAATATATATATTAATGACTTTATGCTAACGATTTATTTTATTACTTACAATTTATAGGTTTAGAATATATAATATGAATTTTTATTATTTCTAACTTTTATATATCAAAAAACTAAAGTGTGAACTAAAGTACTTCATAAAAGTTATAAATAATGTAAAACGTCGGACAAAAAACCCGAAATATATAATTCAAAACGTGTAAAAGTTGAGAAATACCGCTGTCCTTATTCTAAGAATATATCTTGTATGTGATGTACATTTTTATTATCAAGCGAATTCGAACTCGAAGTGCGTATTACTTCACACTACTTTGATTTGATGCAACTTTTGATAAGCTTTGTCGGGTTTTTTAACATGACACTTGAATATACATACATACATACATGTAGCATAAGATATTAGTTTTTTGATAGCGACTCCAAGCAATGTTTTCGAATAAATGTATGATTGATAAACGATATATACAATTTTTATATATTAAGTTAAAAGAGCTCAGTGATGTTTCCGCCATTTATAGTAACATTCGTGTTATTTTACGGAGCCGCCGCCGCTGCCGTTGTTCTCACCACAGTAGTAAAACACTATCTTATGTGTATATTACAGATTTAAAATGTTCAAATCAATCAATAAAATCCACACCGCCCTTAAACCGACGAATAAAAGCGAGAGAGAATAGAAGTCTATGGTACCTGCACACTTCTTTCGTTTCATCCACAGCCATCAACTTCTTCATATAAGCCCTCCATGAAGTCCTCATACTTTCAATATGATCCAACAGTATCATCGATCTGTGTTCTTGAAGGTCAATAGAGATACCAACAACCCCCCCCCCCCCCAACAACCAATATGATGCATTATATATGTATTATATTATATTTTTTACCATTCTCTCATCACTTGTTCTCAAAAATGTTTTTTAAAAAAAAAACATCATTTACGTTATAGTACATTTATATCCCTAGTAAAACACTCGTATACCTTTACTAAGCATTTTCCTTTCAAGTTAGATAGTATCAAATCACTTTACACTTTGAATAACCTGAGTGCTCGCTATTAAATGGTGCGGTATCAAGATCGTATGATAATCCCCAACATCACTGTTAACGCGACGGGACCCGCGTTAATTGGCTCGTGGGCGTTCTTGTAATGATAATGCTGTACCCACTGATTGTAGCGCTGTTTTATTATATAACGTTATTAATCAATTTTGATTTAAATCAGTTAAGAATCTGAGATTATGCGTAAACTGGCCTATATTATAGTATATAATATAATTATCAATATATGTACTCATGGGTGTCCATTTTTTTATTAGAAAGAATGAAAGAAAAAGAGAGAAAGAGAAACAAACAAAAAAAAGAACCTAAAAATTCATAACAAAGTCACTTATTGAGATAAATGACGTACCTATATAAATTGTTAGATGGCGAAGACTAATCCGCTATTTGTCCTGTAATATCCTATTCTTATCTCTGATACTGATCGGTTGATTTTTCTAATCGTGAAAGATACAATAAAAAAATAACAAAACCTACAGACAAAACAAATGCAGCAAATTAAACCAAAAACTATCACCACTAGCAAATGTATATAATTTTTAAATTATTTTTACATCAAACGGAACCCTATAAATTAAATCCTTGAGACATTTTTCATCTAGTTGCCATAATATAAAATAAAGGCAGCCCAAATGAAATATGACATGTGAATTAAGTTTATCAAAGAGTAAGGTCAAATCAATTCATAACCAATATTACGTTATATTTATACTGTCCGTTCATACATTGTTAGTGAAGATTGTAGCGATAAGCCGCAGTTTGCAAAGCTTGGTCAATGTGGCTTTTGTAAGAACTACAGTGTGTATAAAACATAGGTTTCGTAATGAAAGGATAAATATGTAGGTACTATCGGTTTAATTTTATCTCACAAATTATGAAATTTTTATACGGCTGTAACGTGAGCATGATGTTGTAAATGGCATCGTTAAATAATGATATTAAAATGTTTTATATATTTATAATTGTAATTGGTTTTTTTTCTTTAGTTACTTGTATTAATTGCACATACTCGTATAGGAGTTTTTATTATGACAGATTGATAGCGATCGTCGTGGGTTAAATATATGAGACTGGAGAAAATATCTACTTTTTCATTATTTATTTTACAGTTTTAACGCGCTATTTAGGGTGGTAATTATATAGAATAGCGAGTCATCATAACTACTAAATTAATACGAGTTCCCTCTGTCTACAATGATATATGCGGAATACAGCGTGGAGCTAAAAAAGTTAATTTTTTTTTAGGTTTTCAGGCAAACGAAAAACGAGGGAGAGGCGTAAATATTATATTTTAGTGTATCTTCAATAAATGAATTAAAATTTTATTTAAACTTATTGACTGCCTAAAAAAAACTAGACCTCCGGCGTATTTGATTAAATTTTAAAAAGCTTCTCTAATAAAAACCTCAAATGTTATAAGTGACAGTTGTTTTTTGACAAAAAACGCTACTCGATGAGAAACACAACAGAGTCCGGTTAGGACAAACGATAAAAACGTGTAAATAAGAAATTTACCACGTTGTAATAAGTCTTAAACTCACTACGGCCACTCTAGAGGTCATAAGTATAACGTGAACTTGGAAACGCAAAAAAGATGTCCACCGGTGCAGTAAAATGTTTAAGCGATATTTTTACGGTCTAGCTACTGTCGTTTTGACGGATTATGATATAAAAAATATTTTAATATTAATAACTCCGTCATGGTGCTGTTATAATGTACATGACTATTATCTGGGCTACAATCGAGTTGCGTTGCGATTAAATCAAGATAATTTTAAGTGAAAAAAGTTAAGTTAGCGGTGGAAACTACAGGGTGTTATAGTACCAGCCTATTATAGAATTAAATCTAATGAACTTTCAAACTCTGCAAAATTCAAATATGTAAAGAAAGCCACAATAATAGTTATTTATGAAAAAAAAAATATAAAAAAAAAAATTATATACGCTGTATAGTAACAAATAATAGTTGACAATATAATAATAAAATATCATACATTTACAAGTGTTATATTAAATTCTGTCTGCATTTAATTTTAAAGTTATTACATTGTGTGCGATCTATTTCTCAATTACGATACCAATCATAAATTTTAATTATTAAACTTCTAATAATTACACCTAATATAAGTTTATAGTAGCAATTTTGTGCTGTAATTGTTATACAATAAGTACTGTTGGTCAACAGACGCCGTCGGTCTCGCTCGCGATCTTCCTCTCGACACCACTCCACAGAAGATGAATGCAGTTCACCCAGAACTATCCTCATGTCAGATCAAGAAGCTCTTCATCAGCTCTACGGTGAAATAACTACTGTAAGAGATGGCGCGATCACGCACCAGTGTGTGCAAACCAACTTGGCTGATGTAATTTGTGGAGGTCAGTATAAAATACATATGTACAATAATAATTAAAATTTAAGAATTTTTAGGTTTTTAGTCCAAATTACGGCACTTATAGCTGCAATGCAAGTTGTTATTTAAGGAACTCTTCTCATTAAACGTTCAAAGAAGTCATCTTGACACTTACTGTCAAGATCTATACTTAGTTATTTCACAAACGACTGTAAGCCTGTGAAATTGTGCCTGGCAGATCCACAAATCCGAGAATCTCATGACTGCAGGAAATAGTTTCTCGAAAAGCTTCAGTGTTCCAGTAGATAATGGCTAAAATCCTTTACACCCGCTGAAACAACAGAATGTAGGACGGCCTGCAGTGCCCTGATTCAGTGTCGTGATGCTTTTGGTAGTCCACAATTTGCATTTTATAGTTTATACAAGTAGAGTGTTCTAGATTGATTCATTATTAAATTTTTTTAAAAAAAGTTTTAAGATGTTTTTTTTTTGAGTAATCTGTAAATAAATAAAAAATAAATGTATTTTTTATTTGCGATGGAACTTTTAGCAGTGTCATAAGCCATTATCTTGGTTGTGTATCTACATCTAACTTTAACTTTAACAATTACAGAAATAGTTAAATTACAATATTTTAATACCTTTAAAATTTTACTAGAACACACAGAAGAAATTGTCTAATGAAATTAAAAAATTAAATTAGCTTCACGCTGTATCCCGCACACAGCAGGGTAGGCAGAGGGACCCTAGTGTTAAGACACTCCGTTCCCCACTTTCTGCCGAATTCTGGAGGCATTGCATGTTGAGTGGCAGAACTCAACGCCGCGCTTAACCTCGACACCAGAGCGAAGAAATGGAAATATAAATTTAAGTAAATATTTCATCTCCTCGAGTGGGGATCGAACCCACAACCAGTTGGTTTTGCAGTCACACCTCGTGCCGCTGCGCCACGACCGGCCTAATGAAATAAGTATAAAAAATATTTTGCAATTATAATCTTGTAAGTTGTAACTTTACAAGACCACCAATAAACTTAGATCGACTTTAAGTAATGTAAAGAAAATAGATAAAATGAAGTGAAAAAAAGTACTTTTTTTATATCTTTGCACAAAAAGTTTAATTTTTACGTGACTACGGCGAAGCAAAACAAAAATACTTATATGTTTTTAAAGTGTTATGATAAAAACAAAGATATAACTACATAAATACAAACGAACAATGTTATTCTACATAACTCAAGTCACCAACAAATCTCAGAGCCTGGGAACAAACAAAGCGGTTACATTGACAATATTAAACGATAAACATTACTTTGAAATAGCGCAGATATGCTTCTGATGTCCGATTGAGCAAGTCCTTGTGGTTGCATCAAGCAACTGTGGGCACAACGACTTTGAACTTGAAGATGATAATCGTATGCACGTATTACTTTATAACTAGTTGCCAATTAGGGTATGTGGATCACTTCATGCCCGTTACTCCATCCTTGTACGGAGGACGGCACTGACATTGTATCTTTTTATGCTTATCAGTAAAGAAGATAAAATTAGATTTCGCAATCCCATTACCGTTGCAATAAGCTTCGTTTTTATTTGAATAATTGGACGTTGTGTAGTTCTTCGAAATCATATCGATGTCTCAAAGGAATTCTTTGTATTAAATTAAAGTAAGGTCACTAGATCTTATCTAAGCTTTAGTACAATATCGGGTTTAACAACTGATTGCTGCATTTAATAAATATGATGAATGAGGTCGTGTGTTACATTTTACCATATTATCTTTCACATATATACGACATTGAAAGACAAATATTGATCTCTGACGTAACAGGTACTTTGGTCCTTATGTTGTTTGCGATACGTTTTACAATTAGATGCACTACATAATGTACGGCCAGTAAATCTTGTGGACATTCAAGTCACCTTATCTGCCAAACGAAGTATCAAACCCTGTGTTTTTGCACCACGCGCCTTAACACATCTATCAAGTCAAACGTGTTATCGGAATCTAGCGTTTATCTTTATAGCCCTTATTGCAATCGTTTAGAGGCGATAATTGCACATTACTTAAATGCACAGTACAAGATTGATTAGAGCCGTTTCCTGTGCTTTGCGGATTGGCTTTCCACTGATCTCTTTACTTACGTGCTGGTTTTATATGACAAATTTACGTTGCACTTAAACTAGTCCTTATTACTTACTAGGTGAGACTCAATTTCTGTGGTATCGTAATCAAGGCTAATTTGTAGTAGATGTGTGTGGCCTTGGTAGGTTAAAAGCGCTATTAGATATGGACAAGTAAATACGATGAGTTATTACAGTATTCAGATTTAAGAGACAGTATAATGTTTATCATGAAATGCAGGAAATATATTTTATACAAGTGATTGTGCCCATTTACGTCAGGTTTTTTAGTGTGAATGTTTCCATTTCGCCTTATTATCGAAGTCCCGGACGTATGTACGTGTTCTGGTAAAAAATGTAATTTATATTTCTGTTCTTGAATCAGAAAGTAAATGTGATAAATCAAGTAATGATCTTGAAAGACCAGTCGTGGCGCAGGGGCACTAGGTGTGACTGTAAAACCGACTGGTTGTGGGTTCGATCCCCACTCGAGGAGATGTAATATTTACTTAAATTTATATTTCCATTTCTTCGCTCTGGTGTCGAGGACAAGCACGGCGTTGAGTTCTGCCACTCAACAAGCAATGCCTCCAGAATTCGGCAGAAAGTGGGGAACGGAGTGTCTTAACACTAGGTTCCCTCTGCCTACCCTGCAGTGTGCGGAATACAGTGTGAAGCTGATTTCAAGTAATGATCTTGTATTTTATTGACAAAAAAGAAAAGTTTTTTTGTTGATAACTGGTGAAACCCTACATATTTTTTTAGAATTTCCTTCATCATCATATCTTTATATACGTTATCCAGAATCTGCGCTACGACGTCTTATTATTTCCTTTCATTGGAAACGGTATGTATTTAAGTGAAAAGACTAAAATTGCATTAAACAAATTTAATAAATACAAAAAATATAATATTTAGCCAATTCCCAAAAAAAAGATAACCGAAAAACCAATACTGTTAGTCCTAAAAACATGACTTCGTACAACTAAACAGTTTATGCCTATCAATCATTTTCGGTCAACAATCAATGCTAATCGGGCAATCTAACAGTAAATAATCGGATTTATTTTATTGCGGCGGTTCCGTTTCTGTACATATTTCACAATACCGCTAAGTTTCCTAAACAAATTGGCGGAGTCACGAACTCGTGTGACCGCGGCGACCTTTGAGGCTGCGACTGATATGGAACAATGTCACTAACAAATATATATCTCACTACTGACCTAATGCCGCCAGCAGCCTCTAGGATCTATCCGGAGATAGTGAAATCAAAGGGCATTTACTATATATTCAAAGTTCATTTGCAATTAGACATGTTTTTGTCTAAAGATAATGGATATTCTTGTGTATTACATCTTCAATTGCCTAATTTATACTCGTATGTCTAATAAATACCATATCATGTGAACGTGAATTATAAATTTCAGTATTATTTTAAAATATAAATGTATGATATTGATTCAAACTTTACAATATGTAACTGTGAAAAAATAAAAAAGTAAGTTTTTATCAAAATACAAATATAATAAACTAAATTTGTATATAAACACAAGTATTCATCTGTAAATAAATAGTTATTCTTTTAATCATTTTCCGGCCAAAATCAATTTTAACGGAACTTTCACAGTACTCAAATTTGATTAGAAAGCTACATAATGTCATAATTACTTTATATTTTCATAATTTTTCTAAAATTCTGCATATCGTATGCAGCTTCTACAATATTAATACTTCCGTTTAAAACGGAAGATAATTATAAAAATATTATGAACTTTCTACTTACATACTGTTGCACGTTCACAAAAAAACTTAACGACACCGTAATTATTTCTATACAATTAATATGATATAGTTTTGCTTTCTGATTGATTCAATACAGCGAAGCTAGCCTTTGATGGGTAACGCTAATGATATGTCGTTACTGTCGGGTTAAAGACAGTGACAGCTTTATGAAAGTGAGGCGTCTTTCCTGACATTAGTACTTTCCATGTGAACAAGAAAATGCGTATGTATGGATAATCACCTATACCTCCATGACAAGGTCTAGGCCGTGAGATTTATTATTTCTTATGTTTATAAGGGATAGCTGGCTGTAGCGTTGTGTAATGATATATTTAAATGTCAAATAACTCTAAAGAACCCTCGTTGATAAGTTGTGTCCTGTCTTTTTAAGAATTTTTCATTATTTTCTACTTAAGAATATGTATAAGAGGCCAATGGAGACGCAGGGGCACACGCGTGTGACTGTAAACGCGACAGGTTGTGAATTTGATTTCTACTCGAAGAAATTAAATGTTTAATATTTCCTCACTCTGGTAACTAGGCAAAGAGTGGTGTTGAGTTCTACAACTCAACAAGCAATGCCTCCTGAATTAGGCGGAATGGAATAACTTAACACTAGGTTCTTAGCTTTTCTCGGCCTACCCTGCTACGTGGGATACTGAGTGAAGCTAAAAAAAAAGAATAAGTATGCTTATTTTTTCACTTCCTTAATATTATTAAACGATTTTGAAGTTTATCTATATTTGTTATTAATAACGATTTATATTTCTAACAATCGTTATTTCTAACACTAAGTTAAACTAAAATAACAGATAATAGCTGACGATAAGTATATCACTTCGAGCCTAGAAAGCAAGTGTTGTATACTTAATTTCGTTAAGAGCCTTTCACAATCCAGATCCTGTTAAAAAACATCGATTCATTGCCAATTGTATTTAGTTAATGTGGAAATCGTAGGTTTCTAATTAAATGTTCCTTTCATTAATATTCTTACAACGTTCTTAAGAGATTTGTCTAGAGCGAACTAGACTCTATCTTAATGAAAGATTCATAATACGTTTATTAGTAATTTGTATAAAGACGAAGACGAAGAAGATTTCGGAAGTAATTCGCGTGTGAATATTTTATTGAATATTATTTTTTTAATAATATGTAGAGTATAAAAATGTTAGTGTCCAAAAAGAATATAATAATAAAACATATGTACTACAGGCTATTTAAAAAGATTTTCCTATGGTGCTGTAATAAAAAGTGTAATAAAAATGACCGTGCATTTAATTTTCTAAAGTGTTTCCACACTTGGTCGGTTAACCACAGCTTCTACTAATACACTATTAGTGGTCAACCAATGTGTGATACATATTATTTCTACGGAGAACTTTATACAAAGTATTTAACAGATATCTCCCCTATACCCATGTACTTACATTACCTAGGAACTGAACCTGTGATATCACGTTTATTACGCTTTTACTTTATTATACAAAAATATCCTCATCTGCACCACTTTCCTCTCCTTTTAAAGCTATATAGGACTATTGATGGTTATTTAAAGTCAATAAACACTAACAAAATTCATGTAATCATTAAATTAGATACTCGCTGCCTGTAATCAACGTTAAACTCATTTACCTATTTGTCTGTCGAGTACTGATAGTTTACTGCGTTTAGTAGTTAGTAGTAGTAGTAGAATATGTTTCAATAAGCCTTAGCTTATTGAAACATATTCTAGGTAACAATCAAAGTCTATTTAATTTGAAAATATTTTGATCGTATTGTAATTATTATATATATATAATAATTTTACTATGTTTTAAGCTGGATTTTATCTTGCTATGTATTAGAAGCCACTGATACTCATACCTTACAAGCACCTACTAATATTGATATAAATAAATAAATAAATAAATCAGTTTCACGCTGTATCCCGCACACTGCAGGGTAGGCAGAGGGAACCTAGTGTTAAGACACTCCGTTCCCCGCGTTCTGCCGAATGCCTCCAGCATTGCGTGTTGAGTGGCAGAACTCAACGCCGCGCTTGTCCTCGACACAAGAGCGAAGAATATGGCATATAATGGCACTATAAATTTAAGTAAATATTTCATCTCCTCGAGTGGGGATCGAACCCACAAGCAGTCGGTTTTACAGTCACACTGTGCTACTGCACCACGACTGGCCTCTAATACCTAACTAACATTAATATTCTTGAACAATATGACATTTTTGTGCTATAAAATAATTCGTTATACGTATAAAACGTGTCACGAATTATTAGTATATCTACAACTATATAAGCTTTCATAGTCGCCTTTAAATCACAATTGACGATTTTATGTTGGCATCAGACTGATTGGTTTTATCCAATAACTTATCGAGAATAGAACTAGTACTGCAAGCAAATAAATAGCTTGAGACAGTAATAAAATGTAGACTATATCGGGGTAATCCAGGCTAATAGTGGGTTTAATGTGTTTAGATCTAGATTGTATAATTACTTAGTAGGGTAATGTTCGTACTTGCGCGTATACTCGTTGAAGAAACTTTGTTAGTGTCTAGGTGTTTAAGTTTTAAGTTCTAATGCGTTTTCTTTTTAATTTCTTAAAATATTATCTGAATTATTTGTGTAAATAAAATCGATTTATTATATTATATAATAATTTTAATTTTTAAATAAATTCAATTTACATATTATATTAGGTATAGTATAAAATGATCACTTGCAAGAAGGATTACAATTCACACTATTTAATAGATGTGACATCAATAATATTTTTAATTTACAAGATATGTTACCATATATAATACAATGGTATTTGTTTAAAAATTACAATTTTTAAACATTCGATACTACAATAACAAACTCTCTCCCCAAATCTGGAGACTGGAAATAGAAAGAATTTTAAGGTACAATTATTCACCGAAATTAATCTAATTTGATATCTAATTTTTAATATAGGGATTATAAAATAAAGCCAAACACTTAACTAGGCACGAGACGACAGTCGTGGCGCAGGGGCACAAAGAGTGACTAGTATAACCGACTGGTTGTGGGTTCGATCCCCACTCGAAGAGATGAAATATTTAATTAAATTTATATTTTCATTTCTTCGCTCTGGTGTCGAGGCATAAGCGCGGCGTTGAGTTCTGCCACTCAACACGCAATGCCTTCAGAATTCGGCAGAAAGTGGGGAACGGAGGGTCTTAAAAGTAGGTTCCCTCTGCCTACCCATTATGCCATTATTCAAACTTATCTAGGTTATTATGTACATACATCATAAAGAAACTATTGGCATGCGTATCATTATATTAGCGATAATAAATTTTGATGACACCAAATCAGACCAAATCTAGGAAAGTGTGGGTGAAATGAAAGTTAACGAAAGCAAAAAATAAAAATTTAAAAATCATTTGTAACGATGACTAGTAGGTATAGTGTTACAATGTGGCACATTGATATCTTTTCGAAATTAATACCACAATTTCGGTTTCTAGGTAAATCGGCAGCGATGCGATTCGTAAGCAATAAGAGTGTATAAATGTAATTGAAATAATGTTAGTAGATGTAATATACATCGATTTAGACACAGCAAGGTGGGCAGATGGAACCTAGGATTAAGACACTTCGCTCCCCATTTTCCGCGAAATTTATGAGGCACTCAACAATAGCGGAATCCAAGGCTTTGCTTTTGATTTGGTGCCAGGGCGAAGAAATAAAAATATGAATAAAAAATAATTCATTTCCTCGAGTGGGGATCGAACCCACAACCGTTGCGTTGCAGTCTCTGTGGCACTACGGCCTCAATCCACTATAATCACTAAATTAATCAGCTTCACGCTGTATCCCTTACACAACAGGATAGGCAGAGGGAACCTAGTGTTAAGACACTCCGTTCCCCACTTTCTGCTGAATTCTGGAAGCATTGCGTGTTGAGTGGTAGAACTCAACGTCGCGCTTTGCCTCGACACTAGAGCGAAGAAATGGAAATATAAATTTAAATAAATATTTCATCTCCTCGAGTGGGGATCGAACCCACAACCACTGGGTTTTACAGTGACACTTTGTGCTCCTGCGCCACGACTGGCTTCTGCGAATTGATTGTCTGTCAGATTACTGTTTTAAACTTTTGCCGCTTTCTTTATATATATAAATCTTAAAGCTAAAGTAGAATTGTCGATATAGGGCTCCTTTGGATTAAGAAATGGAATAGGTTAAACAATATTTCAGTATAAGCTAAATGAAAACAGTAACCTTGATGTTTAATAAATAATCTCTATATAAAGTGATACTCCAAAGGTCTTCAAAGAAGTTTTTATTAAATTATATTGAGACATTGAATATTCTGAATTTAAATTCAGCTTCCATTAAACCATATTGACGCATTAAGATATTAAGACAATTGTTTAGTTACATAGTGCGGCGTTGGTTTACGTCACATAGTGACAATAAACAGTAATCACATTAAATAATAGCAAATGTGTAAGAATAATAAAAATCATTCATATAATATCTGGATAACATATTGTTTACTTATTTTTTTTCAAATGAAACTGTACTTACATTTTAAAAATAATTTATATCCGAAATATCTTTTATTATTAAAAAATGTTTCTCCTCGTAGAATGTTTTTATATACTTAAATATAAAGAAGCTAGTAATTATTATATAACTGTACTAAAATATGAAGCTGAGGCAAAAAATAAAACTTAATTTAATTTCTATTCGCGGAAGTGTTACAAAAAAAATTAACGCCTTCTGATTAAGTAACCGAAAATATTAAGAAGTTCTTAGAATATTTTTTTTTCTAATTGACATTGGATTATCTATTCAAAGATAGGCTGTTTTTATCCGAGGTTATTGTACAAAATAACTGTAAATAATTTTTAATTTGTTTAAAATTAGCATCGTAAGACAATTTAAATTTATAAAACAAAAAAATACAAACTTAATCAAGAATAAAAGTTTTGAAAACTTAGTGAACACTAGATGGTACGCTTAATTAATTAGTAGTTACAATTTTTGTTTCATATACCCAAGAATATTAGTTTGTAATTAGTTTCTAGTAAAACAATATATAAATTAATGATAGTTTCCATTTGTATTTGTTGCTGTAGATTATACAATAGAGTTTTTGTATAATCTTTTACCTTATACTTTGAGTAGTGGAACTCAACACCGAGAGACTTGAATATATTTATATAATTATCCCTAGAATTGGGATTGAACCCACAACCTTCGTGCATACAGCCCATGTGCACGCATACACGAGACAACATTTCTAATTTAGATTTTTTAATTCTCTTCATAAACATAAATAGTGGGCGTTTATGTTTAAAACATACATAGACTATCTAAGCTTGGCGCCGCACCATATTTAGCTATAAGTGTCTGACCTGGAATTGAAGTAAGGACCCAGTGAGCTAAACCAGTGACACGGTATCTAATGCAATATAAACGCAAGATCTTGGTAAACATTCATGTATCGCACATTTGCTTTTGTTTAGTTTTAATTTAGTTAGTTGTTTGTTTTTTTAGTTTCAAGCTGTTATCCAGCACATAGCAGGGTAGGCAGCGGGGGCTGGGAACCTAGTGTTACATAGGTTCCCAGGTTCACTCTAGGAAATAACTAACGTCCGGCACAGAATTTAGGTCAAAGTAACGTTTCTTTGACAAAATGTAATTTTTATTTCCGTTGATATTATTTAGCTCCTTATTGTTGTTTTATTTACTATTGTTGTAATTATTTCTTTTTTAGATTCACATCGTATAGACACTCCGTTCAATTAAGACAATTCCGTTCCCCCACTTTAGTTAAGTGAAAATAAATATTTCATTTCCTCAATGTAATTAGCAGAAATTATACAATATACTATAGTCCTTCATAGTCGTAGAATTTGTACTTATCAACAAATTTATACAATAAGCTTCGCCCATAAAAAAGTGGTATTATTATACCACACAAAATAAAAAATATATTTTATATTTCTATAAGAAAAGAAATAAAAACTTTATTATATTACCTGTATGAAAAAAATTTTTTTTTTGGCATAAATTTCGGTTTCTCAATTAACATGACGACTTTTTTTAAAAACCACAAACTAATTTACGATGATTGAAAAATTGAGAGTCACCTTGACAGTTTGTGGTTGGGCCAAATTACATATTAGCATACAACTAAAATATGGTAATTCGTTACGCGTCGAGTAATAATATTGTTTATTTTTATTATGTTGAAATAAATAAATAAAAAATAAAAAAAGAAAACTTATTTTGGCTGATTTTTAATCTCAACTTATGTTAAGTTAAATTAAAGGTCCTTCTATTTAAATTGTGTACTGTAATAAAGAGTTATTGTAGACAATTTAATATAATATATTTGTTGTATTTATTTATTTGGTTAACCATTAATTGATACAAAATAGAAGAGAAAATATACAATAGCACATACTATGTGTATGAACAATTTATATAAATTATAAAAACTGCATGTAAAAAATAATATGAGTTTTTTTTGTATTGTAAATTCGGATGAATATATTACCATCTTAGTCCAATACATCTCTGTCCATATCATTAAAAAAATTAAACATCCCAAATTGGACAAGAAACGTCAACTTATTTTATTACCCTGTAAATAAAGATGGCAGATCAAAGTGTAGGAAGGGCATAATCCAATTTCCTGTCCACATTATAATAAGCCACAGCTAAGATTAACCCAAAAAAAACGCGTAAACGATACGTCTTAAAAACTTTCTCTACAAAAGACTTTAATGTTAAATTCCGCTTTGATTGTAACAGAATTTATAATTTATGGTAAGTAGTATCGAAACTGATACTTTGTCAAATTAATTGATGATTAATCGTATTATGTGGAATATCTCAATGGCTTAGTGGGTGTCACTTATGCTGAATTTTGAAAGCTGTATGTACCTTACAAAGGAAAAGTTTTAAATCTTTGACAATTTTTTTTATTTTTATTTACATACAATGTATACTACAATTGTTATAATTTCTATTCTAATATCATAATTAATTGAACAGAAGCTTTAAAATATAAAATAATGTAAATTAAGATATAGTTTATTAATAACAACCAGTTTGTATGTATGTTATAAAAAAATATAAAAAAAAATTAAAGCCTTTTTCGGAGAATTAACTATCCAACATAAAAAACTATCTAATTATTTAAAATGTTTCAATTCAAACCAGTATTTTCTGAGATTAGCGCATGATACTTATAAATAAGTTTATCTATAGTTTTCTTGCTAACTTCTAAAAACACGTTAACATCTAAACTTACATTTGAAATCCGTAAATGAATGTCCTTATATAGACTAAATGCAATTTCGTTGAAAAAATTTAGCGTGGCCGTTTTAGTAACAAAAATGTAATAGTAAGACTTACTTAACTGGCTGATGACTGACTTTTATTTGTATTATATTAAAATAGTATTAGGTTAACTTTATATTATCAATTTACCGTATTTGTACCGTTTAAGGTTTTTATTAATCATCTCACGAATAATACTTGTCGATGTGATCGATTAAATTAATTTCTTGTATATATTCGTAATAATTTTTTTAACGAATTTGAACCCACACTTCCTGAATAACAAGTTCAAGACCTTTGGCCAATTACGCTATCTGTCAACATTCCGTTACAATGTTTTTTCTACGGGAAGTGTAAAAAAAATAATTAAATAACTTTTATATAATATATTTGTAATTATAAGCGTGTGAACAAAGCTTTTTTGTGTTTTAAATAATATAATTACAATATTATAATTTTTTTAAGCCTCTGTTATGACATTTAATGGTAAAATTTTAGAATTTTTAATTAATAAATCCTGTGTAATACACATCCGTAACGAGGAAGTCGTTATGACATCCGTGGAACTGTTGCTAATTTGCATCGGAGTAACAGTATAACTACCTAATAGATGAATATTTGTTAGTTTTAAATCTATATGGTTAAAATTTTTGTCTTATTAAGTTAATTTGGTTCTCAAGTTCTCTCTGCCTACCGTGTGGGTATTGCAAGAACATTCACGCTCATAGTAGGACTGGCAGGGAGCAGTCTTAAAATACTCCTTTGCCCACGGACCGCATCATTTTCAAGCTATTGTGTCATGAGTGGTGGAATTTCGAAAAATTGTTACTGAATCGGAGAAATGAAACTTCGAACTCACAGCCCTCGCATTTACAGTCAGACGCTGTGGCACTGCGCCACGAAAACCTTTTATTGTATTGAAATTAATTTTTCCCTTAACAAATAATTATTACAAAACTATTAATATTTTACTTAAAAAAAAATAATACCATACTTATAAGACCAGTAACTAAAATATAATAAAAACGTGAATTGCATACTCAATTCAGTAATTATAAGCTTTAAATATGGCTTATTCATAAATGAGTATTTTATTTTTAATTGAACGGATACGACTGTGGTGCATGCACGTATGTATGAGTAACTATGTACGTATGTGGGTCAGCGACGCAGCGAAATGCGTTTATTTGAAGTGCAAACACGTGCCGAGCTTATAAGTGGCTTATTTATAAATGCTAACTATTTACTTTTTAAAGGACATGAGCTTAAAAAAATGTTTTCAATGTGTTTAAATTGAATTTAATAAAAAGAGCTACTGGTTTGAGGCCATTCGTGCCGCAGGGGTACAAAGTGTGACTGTAAACTGGGTTCGATCCCCACTCGAGGAAATGAAATATTTATTTAAATTTATATTTTCATTGATGCAAAATCGTGGCGTTGAGTTTCACCACTCTACACGCAATGCCTAAAGAAATTTAATAAATCTTATAACCAGGTTCACTACGAGATGAGAGGGTTCGTTAAACTCGCAAGAGTTACCTTGATGCTTGTATTTCCATCATTAAAAAATTGGGCAGAAAGGAGAGTGAGGAGAAAGAGACATTCATCTCTGTTCTAAGGAGCGGAATAAAGTAATTACAAAATATAAAACTATTTATTTAACGGACTTCTAGTCCCTTCCGCCTAAGCTTTACTCGCTCATTTCTCTTTCGCAGTGGAAAACGGACTTATAGCCTAACATAGCGAATATATTTATCTTTATAAATGTATATAGCTAACCAGCTCTCTTAGTTCCACATACACGCTCGAACTTTGGTAACTACTGTTAAGTGAAACAATATACATATATTGAAATTACAAACACGAAAATTAAAATGTGGAATATGAATCTGCGCTATTTTGGGATAGTGGTGCTAATATTTAAACAGTACAGTAAGTACTGTACTAAAAATGATGTTATCCTTAAAACCAATGGAGTAACAGGCACCACAGATAAGAGCATAGTACAAATAATGTGTACGTTTGTGATTTTTTAAATGTTACTTTGGATAGAGTTCGAAATAGGGGTTGAAAATTTATACCCGAGAAAAGCACAGGCATGTCGCTTATTACATTACAAAATCTATTAACCGTTTATGACTACAATAAAATGTCGATTTGAGAGATTCGCGAGGTAAGGCAAGATAACGTAAGTACCTTATCACTCTGGCAGATCCATTACACTGCAAAGGAATGCATTAAAGTATATTTATACGTATAATGTCATGATGTGTTTCTATTTGTGCACTTAAGCGCTGTTATGATTGGAAGTGAAGTGAAGCGATGCATGTTTGATACGAGCCACCGTAGGAATGATTTGAAATGTTTACGACGTTGAGTTTCGAGCTTTTAATAGCTTTGATGAGCTTTCTTTCATTTAAAGCATACTATTTACAATCTTTTAAGCGTTCCGTACCTTTTAAGAAAAAAAGGAACCCTTATAAGATTATTTTGATATCTGTCGGTCTGTCTGTCTGTCTGTCAAGAGCCTTTATCTCGAGAACGCTTGGAGATATCTAGCTGAAATTCAAACCATTTCCTAAAAAAATGCATTTCTACATTTACTTTAAAAAAAGATATGGCTGTTTATATAACAAAAAATGCGTATTTCGAAACTACAAAGGGAATCAAAATTAATAGGGTACTTCCGGTTGACCTAGGATTATGATATTTGGCAGCTAGCATCTACAGGTAGTATTAGTTCAGGAAAAAATGCTCTGGCTAAGTCGAACTTGAATTTCAGAATAAGCTCGAGTACTTTAATTTTTGTACGGAATCCTCGGTAGGCGAGCCCAACTCGCGCTTGTCTGGTTTTTTTTATACGTATGGCTTAGTGGTATTGACGGTTCGAGAAGCGTGGATGCGAGTCGTCTTTTTTTATATATTTCTACACTTTGTTATTCCTTTTTTTATTATATTAAAAATTATATAATTATAATCAATTATATATCGTAATACTTTATTTTAGTTTTAAACTGTGTCTGTATGGAGATTAAAGAGTAATTTTATTTGCATTTTACGTATGATTTTTGGTACGCTTTCTTATTTACTTTAGGATCACTTTAAGCAGGATTCATGACATGTAAAGCTATAAATATAATTTATATAGGGAGAGCTTATTCAGTTTTCCCAAAACATTTGACACGGAGATTTCGCTATCAAGAAATCACAAAAAACAACAATTAAACAAGAAGAGACAAAGCCATGGATAAAAAAATCCTAGAGATTTTATAATATACTATACTGATCATTTTATAATAATACTGATCATTTTCAATATTCTAAATAATAAGTAAATTGTTATCTTGTTTTATTCCACCCATCGCAGGCGATGCAGGGGTTTTATTTTTAGGGCGCATTTATCCAATATTCGCTTTATATTAACCTTAGCTCTGAGTGTAATAGAAGTTCTATAAGCTTGTACTTATTTTTATTTTATAATTATAATTCATTTAATTAATACTTTTATTGCTTAATAGGGTCTAGTTGGTTACCAAAAAACGGCTGTATTTTTTTAAATGTAAAAAAAGTAATAGTTATATCTGTTTATTGGTACTTTTTTCAGCTACACGCTTTATATTGCAGCGTAAACAGAGAAAACTTTATATCGAAACACACAATTCTCTGCCTTTCTCTTGAATTTCGAGATATTTACATTCAAAATAATTACATTCAATATAAAAATATATAAATTTAAAAAAATTAGCTTCACGCTGTATCCCGCACACAGCAGGGTAGGCAGAGGGAACCTAGTGTTAAGACACTCCGTTCCCCACTTTCTGCCGAATTCTGGAGGCATTGCGTGTTGAGTGGCAGAACTCAACGCCGCGCTTAACCTCGACACCAGAGCGAAGAAATGGAAATATAAATTTAAGTAAATATTTCATCTCCTCGAGTGGGGATCGAACCCACAACCAGTCGGTTTTGCAGTCACACCTCGTGCCGCTGCGCCACGACCGGCCTCACCGGCCTCACCGGCCTATATAAATTTATTTAAAATTTAATACAACTATCTCCATACTCTCCTGTTCTTTGGTAGAAAATACTTGCTGGGTTGTTAACCTCTAGACCTTTTCCTTATATTAAAGGTAGGAAGGTCGCGAAGTTGCGTACATTTTTTTAGTGGAACCTTAATTGTTATTTCGTACCTTTATAAGGCAATCTCGAGTATATATTATCTCCTAATGAGGTGGTTAATATAAACAATAATCATTTTAAATCCAGTCTTTATATAATTTATTATATGTATATTATCAATTAACCTTCGTAAGAAATGACCACATAATAAACGACTTCGGCGCCACTTTTTTTATTGAAAATTAACAAGCAATATGCAAAGTTGCAAAACAAAAAATATTAGGTAAAGCTGCAGTCAAATTTTATTACTATTTATTATATTATATTTAATTAAAAATTCTTATCACAGTTATTGAAAGATAACGTAGATATTGAGTTGGGCTAATTGAGTGGTACAATTTTGTAGAATTTATAGTTTTTTTTAAGTTAAAATATATATTTGTTATAATAAAATGGGAGCCAATCACTGCGTGACTTTAATAATATCGTTAACCTGATTTAGCTTTATGTGAAGTCGTATTATTTTAAGTTTGTGTTTTTTTTATATTTTAAGTTTATAAAAATTTTAAATATACATTTCAACATATCAAGATTTTATTTCGTCTCTTAGATAGTATTAAAAGGTTAATAAGAAGTAGTAAGCTGTTAAGTAAATCTATAGATTAACTTAAATATAATACCTTTGTAGTTAAAAACGACTAGGTAAGTATATGTTGACAAACATAAGCAGCAGTGTAATTTCTACCTATGATCGTCACGTCACCCTATTTTAACGCTCCCTACCAAAATTACAAGAGATACACAGAAGTTATCTTTAAAAAACATTCTAATTTAGCCTATAGTATATATTATATTAGAAACCAATGACATAACTACAAGCACAAAAAGCAAAATGCATTAGTTTGTCTGAAATGCTAAAGGGAACGCCAACATTGTAGGGACTGGAGTCGATCACAACACTTCACAGCCTCGTGGAGGGCTCTCACAAGTGAAATGGCAGCGACACGACTGTCAATAGTTGATGGTGACAGCGTATTGACTCTAGCCCTAGTATACGTAGAGAAAATTTTATCTTACTGTGTAAAGCTAATATTATGTGAGTAGTTTTTGCTTCATAATATAAATACGTACGTGGGATAATTGTTCATCAAAATATGTATTGCTTCTATAAATGTGATGGTAAAAGAAAAAATTGTTCAATGAAAAAAATATATTTTCTTGTTATACGTACAATACACGTTAATTTAATCTTTGCTTTAACGAAAGTTAAATTATTTCTAGAGCATATACTTTTGACGTTTATTTATCTTTATCTTTACAGATTTATATATGCTTCAAGTTCTCATTTTTAGAATAAATCTGTTGAATACACAGTGTTCTGTTTTGAATATCGAAGACTAAATAAGAGCTTTGGATATACTCGTATTATCTTCACGCTGTATTCTGCATACAATAAAATACACAAAGGGGACCTAGCGTGAAGACAGTTCGTTCCTCACTTTACCAATAAATTTCGAAACATTGCAACTTGAGTCGCATATTTTGACGTTATAAATGGAATCAAAATTAATAGAGTACTTCCGGTTGACCTGGAATTATGAAATTTGGCAGCTAGCATCTACAGGTAGTACTAGTTCAGGAAATTCTGAAAACTATATATTTGTGGTTAAATCCTAAAAAATAATAAAATTTATTAAAGCTGCTAGTTCAAGTGAGGTAAAGGAATGGACTAAAAGAAGGTTAGGCTAAGCTCAAATTTCAGAAAAAGCTAGAGACCTCTAATTTTTGTACGGAAACTTCAGTGGACGAGCCCGACTCGCACTGGTTTTTATGATGTGTCATTTTAAAAATATACTGATGCAGAACTTAAAAATATACTAAATGCAGAATAATTTGCGAAAAGTCAAACATTCATTAGTTATTTTGCTTTAACTGCAAACCGGCGTGTGACATACCGGTCTATTTCTGTAAGTGTAACGAAACGCAGGACGTTATTTTAATGGAGAAGAATTCCATTGGAATTACGGTTTGTTATTCATTGAATATATATGCATATTCAGTGAATAACAATATACATGTATATAGAGATGTACATATTATGAAGTTTTGTCTTGTAAATATTTTTCTGTTTTTATTATTAAGCATCAAATTACGTCTTATTGTTTAAACAAAATACTTTTAATGAAATTAACTATTTTATAATAGAAGTAATAGTAGTGTATATATTAAAATAATTTTATTTATAAAAAAATATTATGTTAAAAAATATAAATATTATGTTAAAAAAATATAAATTTATATATACTTTTTAAAAGAAAGCAATTACCTACCTATTTATGTTAAATCTGAATTATTTGTTCTTGTTTTATGTCAATAATAACTTAAAGCTGTTTCTGTAAACGCGCACGATTTCTAATTTGTAAACATTCGTTTCTAGACGTCATGACATATGTATAAAGCACATCACTACGTATTAATATAACTATTAAATTTAAACAATATAATCCCGACGTTACACTCATTTCATGCTTACTTTATTATTCACACAGCAAATAAAATACAACAATATATCGAATCGACTGTCAAGTTCACGGGTGATTTATATGAGCGTCTGCGGTTCATTGTGAGTCACGCGTGAGATGCATCAGCTGCTTTTGGAGTATTTTTGGAAGTACTAAAATTTGATTTTAATCGATGAAAAGCTTCAAAAGTTTTGCAAATATTCTGTTTATTGGTAGGAAAATAATAAATATATAATAAACTATTTTTCTTCTTCGTCTTTATTTTGATATTTAAGGTAAACATCGACCAAACCACATTCTATGAAATTTATCATAAATAGAAACAATCCCTTCGGATGCCAACGTGTCTAATTTCAATTTAAGATTTATCTACATAACAAATTCGAGCACATCCAATCCTATTAAATATTCATATTCATATTAATTAATAAGACGATGAAATGAAGAAGAGATAGAAGTTTGATTAATATAGATATATATAATAACTATCCGCTAATAAACGCAGTAACACTATTCTCCTTTTCTTTTGTTACGATTAGTCCTTTTTTCTTAAAAATTGTCAGTAAGAGATTGCTTAAAGTAATTAGACCGCATTTGCATACATTTTATTTCTACAAAAAATCTACATAAATCTATTTTTTGTTTGAAATAAAGGATAGTCTATTCTATTCCATTCTTTAAATAAAAAAAAACAAACAACTAATAACTAAATTTATTTTATTAAGCACAACTTCAATTAACTATTATAAAAAAAAACGAAACCTGCACAATTACTTTACAGTAACGTTTATAGAATACGGTTTGTTTATGTATCGCGTTGTAAATTAAAATGCATTCATATTGCAATCAATAACTTCATGTTTCACATGCTCTGGTACGTAATCCAATAATGTGAGCCTCGAGCTCGGCCCATAAAATGCAAATCTTTATGGGCCAGTACGGAATTCCCCCACTTTTATAGTTTATAATACACTATTGCATATTGCATACACAAAATAAATATTTACTTAGCCTTGTTCCATATGAATTGTGAATAATAAAATATTGCAATAATTTTAATTTATAACGATTATGCTGCGCAATTAAATCGATCATTTATTAGCTTTGATATAAAAAAAATCGATTTTTAATGGTAACTGGTAATTGTGGATTTCTTAGTACTTAACTAATGATTTGCTTTATTATGAGTTGAATCTTTTATCTTATGCACTTCCCACACTAGAAATTAATAGACGCCAAATGTAATTATTTTTTTTTGTAAATTACTTATTTAAAACGAACAGTGTTTACTTATCTCTAGTCTTTTATTTTCTCTAGTCCCTCTAGACAAGTAAGATAGGCAGTGATAAATTATATTGAATAAATACAAGAATAGTTACCAAAATTGTTCGAAGTAGAGTATGTTTTGAGCCTGTGTTTTGTTTGATAAATTAGTCGTCTAATTTTAATGATTTATCTTTTAAAAATTGGCATAATATGTTTTAATTCAATTCATCTTTAGTGTAAAAACTAAATACAGTTTAAATTAATTATTATGAATCCATTACTATTGTATTAACTCGTATTCCACTATCCAACAAAAACATTCATTCACCAGAGTAACTAAAAAACCTAACCTAATTGGCAAATATTAAAACAATAAAACCATTTTTTTTCCTTTAAAGGAAATCCCAACGACAAGATCTTGTATGGGAGACCAAACAAGCGTCGCAGCGCGTCTTTCCCCGCCCCCCGGTCGCTGGACCGCCGCCATTCCTTAAGGATCTTCGGTTCATCTAGCAAGTACTTGCAGCGATGCGCTTCAACACGCAGCTTACACCACAAACACGCCAACACAACTGATAGCTCATCTTCCACCGATTACCCACCAAGTGTAGAATCTGCGTCGCCTAGTAAGTAGTTTTGCATGGAGTTTTTTTTATTTTATTTTTGTGTTTATGTTGCTGCTATCGCGCTGATATTCATTGGTAGATATAGTTGAAGAATGTTTTATGGTATATGACATTTTTATTACTCTATGTAACTATTATGTAATATTTAATGAATTAATTATTAATATTTTTTAGTAAATTTTTCTCCATTCTAACAGCCACTGTTATAAAAATTTCCAGAGAAAGTGTCGTTGCTCTCCCGCTTATTCAGACGAAGCGGCCGCAGCAAGCAGACCCGCGCGATGAGCACCTTCTCTGCCCAGTTCCCGCCCACTGAGTGGTTCAACTCCAAGGCGGTACATCTGCACTGTGTCGCAACGCAAACAGACTCTAAGGTGATTATTTATAGAAAATTTATTTGTAACAAAAAGAATAACCGTTTTGTGATATCTATACTTTTTCTTGTCACCTAAAGTTGAAAATTCGATTACTGCGACAAAAGTCCTATCCGATTCGTATTCAAATATTTTTTGAATACCTATATCTTATCATAACTCTCATTTACAATTTTTACTCTTTATTTACGTTCTATACTTCGATTATCCTTTTTATTCTTTATACATTTATATTTACATTTATTTGTTATCTATTTCCAGGAGTCCCTGCAGAGTCAAACATCAATAGTATCATCGTACTACGACGGTTCGGAGATCAGCAATCGGTCATCGACACTACCAAGGAGGCACAAAAGACATCTCTCTACCGAATCAGGATTGGCAACATCCACACAATACGATCATTCACCCGTAAGGCAATCAAGCCCTAGTTCTGGTAGTCTTCCAAGATCATCGATAAGCAGAAGTTCCACAAATAAAACAATTTTAGATCATTTCGGATCTCCGCAACGAAACAGCGAGCCTAAGTTAAGGGACAGTCCTAATGGGAGTTTAAGACGTGTGGACTACTCTGACAACGTAATGTCTACTAGCGGCCCATCTAGTTTGGAATCAACCAATCATCGAACACCAAGGAAAGATAGCAAAAATGGTTCATCAGATCTAAATTCTACCATAAAAAGGAGCTATCAAACAAGTAGCAGCGGTCACCCCAGTCTAGAGTCGCACATATCAGATCGCACACTAAAACCTTCACCTAGTCATAGTAATGGAACGGGCTTAAGCAGAGCACAATCACTTGTCAAAGTTCAAAGCTTACAAAGTTCCCCTAAAAGCTTACATAAATATAGAACCAAACCTCCAATCGCCGGCGGTGAAATAAAAAACGGCAAAGGTCCCTCTCCTAGGACTTCACCAAAAAACTGTCCAAGCACACCCAAAAAAACCGCAACCCCTCTGCATAATAAGGCATTAGGCGCCAAAGTTGAAAATCCTGCGACTGCAATGCTCGCCAGTTCGAATTCAAACAACTCTATCACTTTAAAAGTGACTACTAATACGATGTCACAGAATGGCGGAACTAACACCAAAGTATACGTACAAAACTCTCCCGTACGATCTGTAATAACTTTTGAAAACGGTAAAGTCACTGAGGCCACTAATGGGAGTAACATCTACATAATCAACGACGACAGGCAGGTCGTGTCGGTGTCGCAAAACGGTGTTGCCAGTCAAACCTCAAAAAACCCACAAGAAACCTCATTTGACGTCTGCGTCGAGAAAAAAAAGCAAATGTACCAACAAGAGCCGGAACCTGTAAAAGTACAAGAAAACAAATTCAATAAGAACTCGATTAATGACACGGGGATGAACAACAATCGAAAACTATCTTTACAAATAGGTGGTGCGGCGAATAACAATAGCTTTATATATAAGAATCAGTTGAATAACACTAATGAAGTCGCTTCGAACCCGGCTTCGCCAGCCATACATAATAACATCCACAACGTGGAGACTAGCACGAACAGCAATCCGTCGACGCCGGCCAAGAGCTACGACAACGTTATCGGGTCTCTGGGCAATTTGAGATATCAAAAAAACTCCCTCACGTCGGCCAACAGTGGACTACACACAAATATAAATTCGAATAGCGAATTAAAAAGCGTCGACTTGTTGAAGAAGGCAGCTGCTTTACAAATGCTAAACGGGCTTCCAAATGTCCATAACAGAATGAGCTCTGAGTCGATAGCTAACTTGCTAACGAAAGGTATTGATCAAAAGCCGACGGTGCTGGGCTCGGAGCCAAACCTAGCGCTGAAGAACCAGGAATTGATAAAAGATATCAACACATCGACCGAGAAAATAAACTGTTTGGAAAACAAACAGAAACGATACAGCCTAAGCCAGGATAGCAAGAAAGATCAAGATTTTTATAATTTTCCCAGCTTGACCGATTTGAGCTTTAATTTCACTAGTTTAGCTGCACAAAAGATATTAAAAGGGGTCAGTATAAATAGCGTGGACACGTTGGTGGAACTAAACATGGCGGCCAATGGTACCGAGAAGCAAAACAATAGAGACGTAGCTGCAGTATGCACGGATTTCGGTCTTGTATAGTATAAAGTAGGATAGGCAGTTTATTTTGTTTAAATGTACAATATAGTATTAATCAATCAATATAAGTTAGTTAAAACTTATTTGTAACAATTTCATAACATTAGTTACACGCTATACTTAGTTCGAACTTTGTACTCATTTGGAATTTTTATACTCTCAACTTATTAAAATTGTCCTAGAATTTTTGTCATGTATCCCTTTTATGAATTTTAGTATACTAACCTATCCACGATATTAACGTAGAAATTTATATCATTCAGTATTCATATTAACATTTGGTAAATTCTTAGTTTGTAGTTCACTGTGAATGTATTGTCTAGTATCAGTAATACAATAATAAAAAAAATATTTGTAAAAGTTGGATTTGTATATTCAACTATGTTAATTATCCAATAAATTTTCAAAAAGCACATGAAAATCCTATGAAACCCAATATTACATATAAATTAATGCACAGAAAATTCATATTAGAAACAAAACTACTGATACTAGAATTAAATGTAATGAGTATGACAATAAATTACTTCTTGCAAATCAATGGTGGCCTAAGAATACCCATCCAAAAAGGAATTTAGTGCCTATTTGAATATTAGATTATAACCCATCACTATATTATGTACTATATAGTACTAGCATACTCTAAAATGTAGCCTTTAGCACATATCTATTCACTTCATTGAAGTAGGGTCTGATTGACATTATGAGACATTGTACATGAAAGCATTTGCACAGCCAGTATAGAAAACAGGTGAATATTACACATATATATAAATTTCAGAACAGCGGTATATAATAAACAAATAAATATATAAAGATCTTGTGAATGGTACATTTTGCCTCATAATGCCAGTCACTACCCTGCTTTAGAACTTACCTTTTCCACACATATGCACTTCTGTTTGTGCCATCGCAGCTTCCAGTGAAAAAGTTGAGTACAAACTAGAATACATCTCTTTATGAAAAAACAGATTCCATCCAGGGATGGGAATTTATAGGGGTGTTATGTAAAATGTATGTCATGTATAAGTGCCATAAATAAAACTGTAATGTTATGAAAGAATTGAGCCCATGGTATGATTTTGGAAGATTGGCGCCCATTATGTTTGCGTACTGCACTTTAAGTGTAGTAGAAATAAAGGGTAATATTTATTCATTAGAGAATATAATCGGAAGTCAATGCATACTAGAGTTAAGTGTTCAGTAACGCCATTTGTAAAAAATGTATTAACAATATAAGTTGATGCTTTAATTTTGTTTCATTTATTCCTACACCTTGTGAAATCACAGTTTATAAAATTAAAAAAATAAAATTCACTTAAGCACAAATTACATAAAATAGAAAAATTTATTAAATGCATTCTAAAGTATTGATTTATTATTTTATATACTCTGCTAAGAGCAAGTTATAGTACTGTGCTCCATTACATCATTTATCTGTGACGGTTCAGTTTCAGTCTGATTTTTAATAGAATTTAGCCAGTCGTCAGTAGGATTAATTTTTTTTAAATCAGTATCAGAACATTCACTTCTTTCTTCATCAGTATTAGTTTCTACATACTCTGGTTCGTTAGGAATATCAATACAGTCTTCATTTTTACATATAGAATTATCTATAGGAATAACATTCGTATCTAAATCGCGAAACTTTTTGGAAACTTCCTGTGTTTGGATATTAACATAACACACACAATCCTTAGTTTCTGTTATTTGTTTTAATGCAGCTTCTTCTATAGCTTCTATTTCTTCTACGTCTTCTTTCATAGTTATATCCTCAATCGTTTTATAAGAGTACATATGATCATCATTCGGGCTAATATAATCTTCTAATATAAAAGTGTTATTATCAAAACTTAGTCTCTTAAAATCAATAACACCATAATTGTTAATATAATCTAGTAAATTGGATTCATTATTGTAGCATATTTTAATATTCTGAACACAATTCCTTTCGAAGTCTTTGTTGTCCTCGCATTGTTTTCGAATAGCGTCAAGTTGCCTTAATGTTTTAAGTTCCCTGGCTTTCAAAGTCGCGTAAATATGAGCAAAAGATTTTCTGACAGTTGCCTTTATCTAAAACAACGATATGTATTAAATATAATTTGTACAATTGGAGGAATAAGTTTTAAGTAATATCCCAATGACCCTTACATTTTCAATATTTTTCTCGAAATCGTCAGAATCACTCGCCATATTTGTTGTTGTTATGACATTTTTTTTAACTCCAATGAAATGTCAAGGCAAGCTACATTATGTTTGGTGTTAGACTTTAGAGTTTAGTCTTTTAAGCTATAGCCACAGACTGATTATAAATGATACCTAATATTATTAAATTGCGGTATCATAAAACATACTACCGTAGTAATATTCTTAAACTATTATAAAACAAAATTATATTATTGCCAGGCTAAAGGTTATAATAGCTCAATAACGGACATATTGATTTCCCAAATTTATTTAATTTACGATTGAATTATATGAAATAAATTTTAATTTAGCGAAAAAGAAATACGGTTACGTATAATAAGTTTTACATCTGTCGTATAAATTATACAATATTTTTATAACATCACTCTAAACTGGCTAGATTAATTAAAAAAATAAATGTATTGATTTTTCGTTTGACAGCTCTAAGGTAGCTTCAAATGGAAAACATCGAATATAGTTTTGTTCTAAGCATAAAAAAAATTATTTGCTTCTAAAATTATCGTACATTAACTGATTATAGCTTGAAATTTATTAAACGAAAATATGAGCGAATTAAGACATCGTCGGGGAGACGGTGACGGAAACGAAAAAGTGGAAACTGCTGGAGAATCCGATCATGTAGAAATAATTATTAATTTTATTTTCATAAACCAGTTTATTGTGTAAATGTACTTTTATAAATAATATTGGTGTTATTTTAATAGGTTGATTCAGAAGAAGAGAAGGTTTTAGAAGAAAAGTATGTTGATGAATTGGCGAAATCTCTGCCTCAGGGTACTGATAAAACACCTGAAATTCTGGATTCCGCGCTCTCCGGTCTATCTTCACGGTAAGCGTATATTATTTATCGTAATTTATATTTATATATATCTTCTTTAAAAACTTTGGAATTTTTTAAACTATATTTATATTTTTATAAAATTATTTTGGTATAAATAAGTGATATATGTATATTTTTTTTTAAAGAATAATTTAAATTAAATATTAATATATTTTTCTTTTTTTTTTAAATATTTCAACATCATCATATAAGTTGATGAGGCCAGTCGTAGAGCAGGAGCACAAAGTGTGACTAAAATCTACTGATTATGGGTTCCATCCCCAATCGACGTAATTAAATATTTATTTGTATTTATATTTTCATTTCTTTGCTCTGGTGTTGAGGCAAAGTGCGGCGTGCGTTGAGTTCCGCAACTCAATATGCAATGCCTTCAGACTTCAGAAAGTAGGGAACAGAGTGTTTTAACACTAGGTTCCCTCTGCTTACCTTGCTGTGTGCGGTGTGCGACAACGTGAAGCTGATTGATTTTTATAATTCATTTGTTGTTAATATCTTATTTAGATGGCGGAACTGGGTGATTCGTGGAATATTTACCTGGCTGATGATTGGTGGATTCTGTTTACTGATTTATGGGGGTCCATTGGCTCTGATGATAACAGTAAGCATTTTTTATTTTATTACAGATTGTTTTATTTTATTAAAAATAATACTAGTTATTATATATTTATAATATTATGAATTTCTTTGTATGACATTATATAAATCTTTGAATATAAAAAGTTGTAAGGTATCTTAATTACTATAAGTAAAATAATTATAACTTTATTTAGATAGATAATAAAAGTACAATGTACAGTAGTTTATATTATATTCTGAAAGTTTAGTCTTGTACGTCAAATTTTGCTGTAAGTATATCATAGTATTATATTTTTTGTTTTATTGATCTGAGATGAAAATTCTTTATGGAACAATGCTTAAATTTTACAAATTTTATAGCTTAACAATCACCAACACTTCTAAATTATTGCAAAATTAATTGAGGTTATTATGGGACTGATGTGAGTTTGATGCCCACTCTGTTAAGACAAAACATAATGTTGGTTTCCATCACTTAACATGTAATGTGTCTCTTTTGACTTCCGATTCCTGCCATATATACCTATATTTTTGTTTTAGGTACTTTGTGTACAAGTGAAATGCTTTGAAGAGATCATCAACATAGGTTATGCTGTATATCGAGTCCATGGTCTACCATGGTTCCGATCCCTCTCTTGGTACTTCCTATTGACGTCCAACTACTTTTTGTATGGAGAGAATTTAATCGATTATTTCGGCGTTGTTATAAATCGAACGGTAAGTATATATTTTCTTTATATATTTTTATTTTCTTGATTGGGAATCGAACCCACTAGCCGTTGTGTTTATAGTTATATGTTTGTGCCCCTGCATCACAACTGGCCTGAATTCAATTAAAATATTAGAATTATATTAATTTTATTAGAATTTAATTGTGAGATAAGATTAACTAATTAGGTACCTACTATTAGAGTCTAATAGTACCTATTTTAATTTTAATTAATGCATTTTATATAGATCTGTCTATTATAAAAATGTTTATCTATATAATATATTTTTTTTATTTAATAAATAAAGGAAATGTATAGGTAGTTGTGGTTTTAAATTTAACTCAAAATTTGATCTTATAAAATTGCGGATTTGAGTTCCGGCATTGAACATTGATTTAGACTCAGTTTTCTATAACATGAAGAGATTTCTAAGCAAAAAAAAAGTTTTTTTTAAACATTTTTAAAGTGTTAATCCACACTTAGGAAAGATAAATATTTATTTAGAAAACGTATAAAAATTTGAACGTAGCGGGACTCGAACCCGCGCCTCCTGGAAACCGAGGGAACCAGGGACCCAGGAGGCGCGGGTTCGAGTCCCGCTACGTTAAAATTTTTATACGTTTTCTAAATAAATATAAAAAAGTTTATTTTTATATTATAACTGGCATATGATTTATAAAAACTCATTTATTTATCACTACAGCGGGGTGCAAGTCTAGTACTAAGTTTAAAACTAAAGATAAATGCATTAATAACACCTTTATTACCTATGCTAGTATTACTCGTAAATAAACATCGCGTGATATAGTCTGGGCTGGACTGTTATCTTGTATATATGTATGTATTGTTCATTGAAATGCTAATTGAATTTTTATTCTATCAGCATTTCAATGAATATCCGATATTCGGTACGAATATTTTATAAAGACTTGTTTATTGGATTGTGGCAAATATGTTTAAGTAAATTGTGCTTTTTTACCATTCCCGTGGTGCAAGGGAACAAATCTGCGACTGTAGACTCGATGGTCGTGGGTTCGAAGTGAAATATTTAATATTTTCGTTTTCTCGCTCGGGTTACGAGGCAAACCGTGGCGTTTAGCTCCGCCACTCAACACGCATTGCCTCAAGAATTTGGCTGAAAGTGTTAACACAATCTTAACACTAGGTTTCTACCCTGCTATATGCGGAATACAGTGTGAAGCTAAAAAAATAGGAATATTGTGGCCGCCGTTGTACAGTGTACAGTGGGGCCTGATTGTAAAAGCGAGGTTTCGGTCCCCCAATTGGAAAAAAGATTAGCTTTTCTCATTATTATTTTCTCGACCAATATATAAAAGAATATTTAAAGAAATAGTTCATTGAAATAAAAGCATTGTTGCTTATAATCAAATTTGTACTGAGAAGACAGTCTATTTCATAAATTAAAACGCAGCTGTAATAGTTATTGATCGGTAACCCGGTTACCTTTTCCCTATGCGCACTTTGTTGTTGGAATTTATGTAATGTACTAACAGCGTTAGAAATATATATACGATGTATATACTAAGAATAATAGGAAGAAAATATTGAATCGATTTTATTTTATATTCACGCTGTATACCGCACACAGCAGGGTAGGCAGAGGGAACCTAGTGTTAAGACACTCCGTTCCCCACTTTCTGCCGAATTCTGGAGGCACTGCGTGTTAAGTGGCAGAACTCAAATTATTTTATATTCGATGCCAAGTTTAAGTATTTTTCTAATATCGATCGATGTTGTCGATAATTTGGTGATTCAATTGTATCTAACAATTAAGATTAATTATTAATTAATTGATTAAGACAATGGTTTACTCTATTTAAATATATTAATCAGTAACTACGTGAACTATTGTTGTATTTTTTGTCTTTCTATATTTTTATTTGAAATGTAAATAAATACTCCTCTTTTGCGATATTATCTTATACTTAAATTTTTATTCGCCTGAACATTGTTATTTTATAGACGGTTGTAATTCAATATATCTATATATACACTTTATTGCCATCGTATATTTATAAGAAATGTTATTTGAGAATATTTTTTATATACTATTTTTATCCATGGAGTTAACTTTTGGACAAGTCCTTTATGTGAAAAAAGTATGTACTAAGAGTGAAATTAACCATCATTTATAAATATCTATTTATTAATGTTAACACGTGAAGGAATAATTTACCTAAAATAAGTCGACCTTTGTTAAGAATATAGCGCAGACGTTTAAGTATACAAATTGGCATAAGAACAAATTTTAAAAATTAAAGTTCATAATATAAACCATATTACGGTGACAGAGTACAATCAAAAATGATATATTGGAAATAATGAAATGTAATATATATTACACATACCTACTGCCATTTATGATTGTCAATATACGTAACTATATTATACTTTTATATAAAAGGATATATAATAATAACATTGTTAAAGTAACATAATTTTTAAATTTGTGAATGATGTGTGAACCTTTTAGGTTTACTAAAAATTAATATTCTAATTCACAAATTTAAAAATCATGGTACTTTAGCAATATTATTATTATATATCGTTTTATATAAAAGTATAGTTACGTGTATTGGCTTAATAGCCATAACAAGTAAAATAAATCAGCTTCACGCTGTATCCCGCACACAGCAGGGTAGGCAGAGGGAACTTAGTGTTAAAACACTCCGTAACCCATTTCCCGCGGAGCTCTGAAGGCATTGCGTGTTGATTGGCGGAACTCGACGTCGCGCTTTGCCTCGACACCAAAGCGAAGAAATGAAAATATAAATGTAAATAATAAATAATTATTTTATTTCCTCGAGTGGGGATCGAACCCACAACCAGTCGATATCATAGTCACACTTGTGCCCCTGCGCCACGAATGGTCTCGAGCCTATAACAGTAATTCAATAAGTAAATTGGTTAATGTCGCTTTGCCAGCGTACCATTACTATGATTAATTTCGGAAAGTATCACGCGAATACCTACAAAAATTAAGCTATTTAATATCATTACGTTCGGTAAGTAGATTTGCAAGGATGGTACAATGTAACCAGAATTGGAAAGTTCTAAAATCTTTTTTTTATTTATTGACCTGAAAAATTAAATCATGATTCTGTGACAGAGTATTAACCTTATTAGAGACGTAGCTGTTGAATGTCATACAAATTGTTTTCCATTACGCTGTCTATCGCCGTTCAATTGAGTTCGTTAAAAGTACCTACTATGCATAAATGTGTTTATTTAATGGAATACTCTATATATATATACATTATTATAGATTTGCTTTGTTTTAACTCAACTTAACTACTAAAGTTTGGTTCATCAAAATCAAAAAAAAGTTATCGTCATTTGAATGAACTCAAGGCATTAGTTTGCCAGCGAATGTTATATAGCAATCGCGCTGGTAAGATTCCTGGCTAAAGAATGACATTCGAAACGTCTTGGTTATATGACTGTTGATAAAAATATATATTTTTGAAGCACTATTATACAATATTTTATACAATAAAGTAAACAAAATTGAATTGTTAGTGGAGATTACCTTCATAAATCATAACAGTTAAGTTTAAATCGTAATTAATTCAACACAGAGATAAAGAACGATTTGATCTTCAAAGAGATATCAAGCAAATACATAGATTTTTTGGTTCGTTCGTTCGTTTGAAATAAATCTATATAAAAATGCCTAAAAACATCCTTTCTACGTGTACTCTGTAATAACTACATATTTACCAATTGTACATTTAGCTAATAATATGTGTAACTAATTTAAAAACTGTACAGGAGTTAATATGCAAACATTACAGTTATTTTACAAAGAATATTATGAATCCTTACCCAAATCAATAATTTAACATTTAAGGCTGTTTCTGAAGCAGTACATTAAATTATTAAGTGACATCAGCACATTTAACAGAGCTTTAAAAAACATAACATAGGTAAAAAGAACGTAATGTTACAAAAATATATACATATAATAAATAATTAGCTTTATGTATATTTTATGAATATCAAATATCAACATTGGTCGTATTTTTTAGTTCGAAACGATCAAAAATTCTTATAGAAATTACGATAATATCGTAAAAAAATGATATTAGAATATTACAGATTAAAGTAATAAAAAAATCATATTAGAAGTCATTATAGTTGTCAATCTAATCTCCTTATTAAATCAATAATCATGTATTTTAAGCGGGCGAAGCTGTGGGCGGGCCGCTAGTTGAAGAATATAAACGTTCTGCACTCCTACATATAAGCTATAAGTGTGCTAAATTTCGTACTCCTCCATCCTCCGTAAAAAAAGGGTCCCAAAGTTTTTGCTTCACATATTAATATATTGATACTTGCTTTTACCTATTACTAAGAGTTCTCTATGAAGTGTGACAGATGATTTTGGGTATTTTAACTGCCCAAAGTAACTTACAGTATTACATCGTAAATATTAAATGTATGGCTTATGACCTTGCTCTATAAATGGACTGTCGAACACATACAATTTTTTTTAATTCGAACCTGTAGATAAATAATTCTGAGATTATTGCGTTAAATTAAACAAATCCCTCAGAATAATTATATTAGTATTGATTATTGTCTTAATAATGACCTACTTACATTAGACATATATTTCAAATTAAGAGATATACAAAGACAAATATGATTTCCTGCATTTTTGTGCGAAATATTTATATTAGTTTGACGAATTCTCTTCTTTAAATCTTTTAAATATTACAGTAAAAAATATTAAAAATTATATGTTAAAGATAAAAAATAATATTTTTGATACAAAAATTATATTCTAAAAGATAAAAAAAAATGTTTAAATACATTGTAATCTAATTTCGATACGTCACACCCGTGGTGACTAAAGTAAAATTGACATTTCGACCTTTACGCCGTCAAAATACTTAAATTAACTTTGTTTTGATAAGAGAATCGAGGTTAAATTAATTAACGGGATTCGAGCCAAATCCGATAACCTTACTGTAAGGTAAGATAGCGTGGTTCCTAATTTTCAACTGTTTCTTTCAAAATGGATTAGATTTAGATGAAATACATATTTACGTTTAAATACACTCTAATCAATATTTTTAGGAGTCTTTCAATACAGACGCAGTTGTGTAAAAAAATATATTAAAATAATATCAAATAAGCATGAATAACAAAACAAAAGAAGAGATAGGCCAGTCATGACGCAGGGGCACAAAGTGTGAAAGGAAAATTGACTGGTTGTGGGTTCGATCCCCACTGGAGTAGATGAAATATTTACGTAAATTTATATTTCAATTTCTTCGCTCTGGTGTCGACGACAAGCGCGGCGTTGATTTCTGCCACTCAACACGCAATGCCTCCAGAATTCGGCAGAAAGTGGGGCACGGAGTGCCTTAACACTAGGTTCCCTCTGCCTACCCTGCCGCGTGCGGGATACAGCTTGAAGCTGATTTTTATTCAGAAGAAAAAAAGAGCAGAAAAGGGCAATGACTACCAATATCTATAAATAGTGTGTTTTTTTTATAAAAAATTCACTAATCATAAAATATAAACAAATAATACTTAGTTTATTGATAATTTTTCTAACAACTAAATTTATTCTCTGTGTGCCATTGAGTATGAGCACACTCACTAGAATTTCTTTAATAGTTTATATTAGAACGTGATTTAGAATTGTACCGAATCGGGTTAAAAGGAACTTTACAGTTTTACTAAAAAAACATATTTAGCTCTATAAGATAAAACTCGGCCGGATCCGATTATTTGAATAAAAAAGTATTATAAAAGGCGTAAAGGTTTTTGTTGTAATTTAGTTTATTGTACTTAAATAATTATATTCTAAGGTCTATATACTTATATTCATTATTTATTCAATATAGAGACATGTAAAGGTCAAATTAACAAAAAAAACTAATTTGCATCCGTATGCAATAGTTATTGAAATTTATTTTAAACAAAAATTATGAACAAAATAAATATATTGCATTCGGTATCTTTATCACTAGTATAAGTTTTATCACTATTATAGAGGTGTTTTAAGTGAAATTTCGCTGTAATTGATAAGCAAAAATAATTGCCGCGCTCAGCATTTACGGTCTCGCGTAACAACTCATCTGTTACGTTTATTATTTTACGTTTACAAAGTATGATGTAGCATTGCAAAAGAAGAGTCTCATATACTTATGAAATAAATATTTTTGTATGAAAAACCAAGGAAATTGTTAATAAAAGTAAAATTGTAAGAAGAAATTCATTTCATATTTTCTTCGGAGAGATTTTGATAATTTATAGAGATAATAAAGTTCAATAAAGGATGTTTTAGTCATTTCCAAATATAGTTTATTGTATGCAAAGCTAGATGAAAACGCAAAAACGGTATCGAACTAAAAGTAAATACTGTCGGTAACTTATGAATAAGCTGATCTTAAGCATATTTTATTGGGAGGCCGTTGTTGCAGATTGGGGTAGCTTTTGGCTGTAAACGCTATTGTCGTATGTCTGTCTTATCCTGATTTGGGATAATGATTATATAGCCACATTGTTTAGTTCCGCCATTCAACAAGCTATATGGAAAATGTGGTACGGAGTGTCTCAATACTAGGTTACCTCTGCCTACCCTGCCTTACGCGGGAGAAAGTTCAACTCCATATATATATATATATATANTATGTATATATATATATATTACTTATTAAGAAGTATTTTTCCTTCCTAAGTGTGGAATAACGCTTTAAAAATGAAAAATGCATATATATTTTTAAGTGGTGCACCAATGCTAATTGCATTTAGACAGATTTTATTATATAATTTACTTTTTTCTAGGATTATCTTCGCTTCCTAGTGACCTACCATCGTTTCATCTCGTTCAGTTTGTACTGCGTGGGATTCGTCTGGTTCGTTCTGTCTCTGGTAAAACGATACTACATGCGCCAATTCAGCCTCTTCGCCTGGACCCACGTCGCTTTACTCATTGTGGTCACTCAGAGCTATCTCATTATACAGAATATATTTGAAGGTAAGCTTATTATATATCTTTTTTCAGCTTCACGCTGTATCCCGCACATAGCAGAGTGTCGCGTATTGAGTGGCGAAACTCAACGCCGCGTTGTGTCTCATCACCAGGGTGAAGAAATGGAAATATAAATTTAAATAAATATTTCATTTCTTTGAGTCGGGATTAAATCCACAACCAGTCGCGTTTAAAGTCACACTTTATGCCCCTGCGTCATGACTAGCCTCTATAATATATAATAATTAATAATATCAAATGGTTATTAATAAATCTCTGATAATATAAAATCACACAATAACACACAACATTCTTTTTAACTAGATAAAAAAAACACATGTAGATAATGTTTTTTTTAAAAAGAACTTAAACCTATGACTGCTATCAATAAGATACCTTTCACATGCCACAACAGCTTTGTATTTGTTGTTTAGTTGTAAATAATATTAAACATATTATCATCACATTAAAAAAATAAATGATGTGCTGAATGTCAGCCTTTTTACTTAAAGGTGCTGTAGTAGGTATTACACATAGTAATGATATGTACCTAATTACACATATAAACAACCTCTTAATAGACGAGTAAAAGGGTGAATGTAGCAATAACATAAGTACTTGCTTTGCGAGGCTATTGGTTGTGTCTTGTTACGAAACCTACTATTAGAACATTCGGAAAATATTACAGAAATGTTAATTCACCATCGTAAAGTCACCATCGTAATTATATACGCGGGGGTACTATATCAACTTGGGGAAATAATATTATAATTATTTTTATATCAGCTCACATCAGCTCAGTGTAATAGTGTTAGTTACTTCTTTAAAACATTAAGATTCACTTTTACATAATTTTATGACCACGAAATGCTATTTTAATTCAACTAATAAAAAACTTACTCAGCTTCCTTGTGCTTATAATAAATGCAATACAGTAAAAATAATGTTGAAACCATCCAACCATTAAGAGAATATTTCGTTGGTGATATGATAAAGGCAACTAGAAATGATTGCGTTGAAAATAAGGTCTTATTCGTTATACCAAGGCTAATCTTGCCTAACACGTGTTTGTATGTACACGCATCACGTACTTAACAAGAATAGTTGAAATATTTTTACTGCTTTCTTGAAAATTTACTCAACCAAAAGAATTGTCTCCACGTCAAAGATTTAATTTAAAATTCACCAATCTTTTTTTGCCAACAACAAAATATTGATCAATAAGTATAATTGTATTGACTAGTTGTTTCCTGTAATATCGTTGGCATGGAGTTTACGACCATTGCTGTACTAATTCTATTATTATCTTCCACAATTTTGTCTGTTAAATGTAAATTTACCGTTTTATCCGCTCTCATAGGAATTTTTGGAAATCCTCACACCGTCTCCACACTCACACCTTCTCTAAGAAACCTACATAAATGTATAAATTTCAGCGTTGTAGATTTGCCTGTACAGTGTCTGTCATCTGTCAATCGTTCTGTAACGGAAGAGTTTTATATTTAGGAAAAAAATATATATTCCTATATGGTACATTCGTTAAATACTTGTCATATACATAGATCTGTTGTGTTTTGTGGATGTAACGGTTGCTTATTCCTTTAAGATTTCGTAGTGTTTCCAATGTGAATAAGATAAATATGATTTCGTTTGATAATCGATTTAGCTATCTATTATAGTAAAAAATAAATCTCTGCTGTATCGTAATTTTGTAGGATTACGTTGTTTTTACATAATTTTGTTTTTAATTACTTTAGGATTTAATATTTTTATTATATGTATATATGTATAGTATTTTTATTTTAGTGTCTAAATAATATATAACTAGCTATTAACAGTATAGTGTAAACTATAAACTTCCTCATAAATGTATAATCATCGAAAAATTAACTTGTATAGAGTTTAGTCTATGCTTAGACCGTCGAGCCGATTCAATAATATTACGTAGTTATGTTTACAAGGAAAATCTATTTTTGTATAAATTATATAACAAGGACAACATTTCATAGATTTATACTTTTCATTACTTTAGTTAATAATTTGGTTATAAGGCTATATTAAAAAAATACTAACGTAATTTGCTTTAGTAATATTAAGACATATTATTTATATTTTGTATATTTAGCTTTTAGGTTAGATAGACAGAGAGAAGCTACTATTAAGCCACTCAGATTATCATTTGTGGGCTTTGCGTGTTGGGCAACCCAACACCGCGTTTTGTTTAATTAGATCGGGGGAAAAAATATTTTATTGATATTTTTTTTTGTAGAATCGTCTTCGTCGGTACTTTTATGCTAGGGATAAAGGGTGGAGTTAAAAAAAAATCTTCCGAGTTGGGGCTTGGCAACGTATCTACGACTATCGAGTATCCAGTCAGACAGTAACTGCTGTACAGCTATGTACTTATATAGTTTTTATATGATAATAGTTTGAATGGTATTCAAACACGCTACAATTTAGGTGCAATGACCAGAAAGCTATTTGTAAACAAAACACCAAATATAAAGTCTCGTGAGATATCACATACCATCATCTGTAGTTTCTTTCTCTATCACTATATGGTTGCATATTATTTGAATCAAAGATATTTAAACCTTTCAAATGGATTTAAGTAAGAAATTTACTATATATTGTTATTCAACTTCAGCTAAATTAAGAGGAAGGTAATGTGTTAATTTGAATTAGTTAATTTGACTGTCTCCATACTTTTCATGTTGCACCTTTTTTGTAAATATGAGAGATTAAACAGCTTGAGTGCGTTTATTTAAAAAAAATACAATATCTCTGCTGAAAAAAATAACGTCGCCACCCATAGCAAATAAACCATTTAATGTCAGTTACTATCTATAGATATATAATCTGACACATCGTCGCGGCGTGTACATTGATTGTCAGGGACTGGAAGCCTCTCGAGCTCGACTCAACTGGGTCATTTACTAGGGCTGCCGCTTATGACTTCCTATTTATTTTTGCTAATTTAAAAAAAATGAAATATGTGACTGTAAACTCGACGGTTGTGAGTTCGAATCCCATTAGGGGGAATGAAATATTTATTATTTTCATTTCCTCGCTCTGGTGACGTTGCAAAGTGTGCTGTTGAGTTCCGCCACTCAGGTCGCAATGTCTAAAAGAATTCGGCGGAAAGTGGGAAATGGAAGTATCTTAATGGGGAGCAAAATAATATTAGGTTCACAGGTTCCTTTTGCCTACCCTGCTATATGCAGTATACAACGTGAAGCTAAAAAATGTTTTTACATAAAGTAATGGATATAAATAAAAATTCTGATAGGGTAAATATGACTGAGTAGGTACTATGTCTAATAATAAGTTAGAACGTTTAAGGTTATCCGAGGTTATTTTTACGCGTTTACAAAGGTGATATGCAACCCTGAAAATAGATTGGAAGTTATTGGATATAGGATAAATGATTTTACCCACGCCAACCATCATTTTGACCAAAATAACTTATGATATGTTAGGTGTGGACGACTGAGATGTATTTGTACTATGTAATTTTTTAAACATGTTTTTGTGCTATTGACTGAGATTAGATTTTTTGATTTTTTTTCATTCAGTTATAGTTAAATTAAAATTTTATGTAAAAAAAAGAAAACCATAATGAAAATCACGTTCAGGAGCTTAAATACATATGTATGTCCTTCCTTATTGATAACGTAAGTATTTTTAACGAACTGGATTAACTAACGGGTGGTATTATTACTCAGTACACTCAGTACAGCCGCTAAACAGGAAAGTAGAGAATGGAGAGTCTCAGACAAAAATACAAGAGAGATGGTGTATTAATTGACACTAAAATGGTTTTTTATATAATTTGTATATTGGGGCTATATAAATAAGCAATAATTACAATTGCTTTTAGTTTTTTGCTTTACGTTAATTAAAATTTCTACTTCGATTGCATACGTAATAGAAATACAGTACAGTAGTAAGTTGTCTGGATTTTTTTTATGTTCGTCTATTATGTCGTACGTAGTGGCGTTTGAGCAGTTCTTTCAACGTTTTGTTTACCATGTGCTAACATTATGCTTACACGATAAATTTGTCTGTATTTAAAAAAAAATTGTTAACACAAAAAATAGTTTGGAACCATTTCGGTGTTTCGATGATTTTTGTGAATTTATATCTTCTTATTTGTAATTGTTTCAGTATTTAGATAAATTTCTGGTTTTTCTTGTATCTTTTACAAGAAAGCAAGAAATTGTTTAATAACCAAACATATATTTTTATTATATTTAAAATATTATTTTATTTCGTATTTAATCACATAATTTCACTCATATTGGAGTAACTATATGTATAGAATCGCCAACCACAGTTACGTTCTCACACTGATAACGAGTCAATAGCCTTTAACTTACAGAAAGATTATAATTAGTTGTTATAATATATACATCGATGTATTTGTAACCTGCTTCTTTATATATAATTTATTTTGTACTAATAATTTTTTTCGAACAACGCGGCGTTTGGTTTGGCCATTTAACATGTAATGTCTGGAATTCAGTGGGAAAAGGGAGAGCGGAGACTTCTTGAAACTAGTTTCTCCCTGTCTACCCTTAAATGAACTTGAGATAAGTCTCTTCGTTCACCACATTGTATATTCATTATCGTGTAGTGACGTTATTTGAATTGAATATTTTAAAAATTATAGGTAGGTACTATGGCTTTATGATATAATAGCAATTTTAACGCCCATTAAGAAAACTATGTTGTACATATTATATTACGTATTTGGTCGTAATACGCCATTATTTCGTACAATGGTACGTAACTTGCAATTTCGTTCTATAAAATAATTTAACATCGGTAGCCGTTTATAGCAGGAGAGCCCATGATGCTCGAGAATGTCGAGATAATGTTTCTTTTATAACTTTGTAGCCTTCCCTCTTCTTAACGTCACTCTCTAACTATCAGGTTATTTATACATTATTTAGCATGTTACTAATTCATTCTACCTTAATCTGATGCGCTCGAGAATTTCAGATGATCAGTTTTGTTTTACTATTCTGATCCTTTGTCCTAGACGTGCGGCCATATGTATGGGGTTGGGGCTCATATTTGGTATAGGTGGAAGGACGATTTAACTAAGATATAATTCACTTAGATATATTACGCCGCAGTGGTACATACAATATGTATATACTCATAATAAAATCGTAACGGGTCGGTGTCTTTACATGGAAGATAAAATATAATTTTGCCATTTAATAATAATAGAACCTATAACAATGACTTTTTAAAATTTTGTTTGTATGTACGTTTGTTCATGTTAATCTCAGAAGGGGCTAAATCGATATAATTATAGTTTTCACTATTGTATTGTTTAAAAAAAAAGTTATAGCATCTTAAAGAATGAATTAATAGAACATAAAAATGTCATAAATATACTATACAATTTAGGTATAGATATTGTTTTTAAAACGATATTATTATTGTTATTATTAAAAAAATAAAGTAAAGCAGATCAGTAAATTAATAATTATGTAGTTCAAGTGGGCGAAGCGGCGAGGGAGTCGTTAGTAATAATTAAATGTATAGTACTTAAAAAATGCATAACCACAAGCCAATAACCTACATTCACTGTGAATTTTGCCAACACTCCAATTTATAACTTGTATTTGTATGTAATATTTACCACATATTCAAGCGATGATGAAGCAGTTTAAATCGGAGCGTCCGTAATTACATTATATTTCATTTTCATACAATACTGCTTCGTTGTTTTATAAACAATAAGCTATTCTCATACGTGGTATGATTTCTTCTCCTGTATTCTTATTGTATTATTAATTAAAGTGTTCATAATTTTCATGTTACAATTACAAAGATAAATTAGCTGAGAATAAAATTCATTTTGTTTCTTTGTTAAAACAATTATATGTATTTATTATAGAGGCCATTGTAGTCATGGGCATAGGAATAGGGTAGGCCGGGGGGCCGGGTGGTCCGTGAATGGTTCTCCACCACTCAGTACGAAATGTCTCGGTTTTCGGTGAAATGTGGAGATGGAGTGTCGTGACCTCTCTACTCACCCAATTATATGCTAAATAAAACATGAGCCTGAATTTTATTTTCTATAATATGTGAATTATTTAAAAAACACAATAAATAATAGGTAATAGGTTTTTAAGCTAGTAAAATATTGTTATTTTCTGATTAATACATTGAAATCGCAACGTAGATTTCGTATATATACATACATTCTCGAGCTTTCAATGCCAATATAAAAACAGTAACTCATTATATATGCAGTAGTAATAAAAACAACGTATGCATGAAACATGTTGATATCAAGTAAACTAAAACATGAGGACGAGTGATAAGGTGTTTAAAAATCTAATCTAGATATAATTGATTTATTATGAGGAAAATAGCTAGTTCTTTAGATTTCAACTGAATTAATAAAGTATAATTAGTATTACATTTTTTATATACTTACTACGAACTGTCCACATTTTTAGGCCATTCCGTGACCACGGAATACTGTAATGTTCTATAAAATTTATGTTTCTAATTGATACGTTTGGGATATATCTTGATATTTTTTTTTGTCTTTTTCAGCTTCACGCTGTATACCACACACAGCAGGGTAGGCAGAGGGAACCTAGTGTTAAGACACTCCGTTCCCCACTTTCTGCCGAATTCTGGAGGCATTGCGTGTTGAGTGGCAGAACTCAACGCCGCGCTTAACCTCGACACCAGAGCGAAGAAATGGAAATATAAATTTAAGTAAATATTTCATCTCCTCGAGTGGGGATCGAACCCATAACCAGTCGGTTTTACAGTCACACCTCGTGCCGCTGCGCCACGACCGGCCTCAATTTCTCTATTTTCTATATTAGAAGTGTCAGGAAAGCTTTTATGTTGTATACAATATATTGTTTGTACCCTACTTTAAGAATCACTAGAAGCGTACGTACAGCTTACAATACTGAACGACGCATTCAAGTGAGCACTTCATTTAACTGTCAATTACTTTGCTCTACAGCTATCGAGTTTTGATATGGATGTCTCTGAAATGGTTATTTGTTCACGGTTGGTTATTGAAACATATGTAAACATATTTATGTATAAAATGGTCGTATATTTGTATGTGCATACTTAAATAATACAATTTACGTATAATTATAAACTATTATTAAATTATTTTAGGCCAGTTGTGTCGCAGGGGCACAATCGTGTGATTGTAAACGTGACAGGTTTTATGTTCGATTCCCACTCGAGGAAATTAAATATTTATTTGATATTTTTATTTCTTCGCCTCTCTGGTGTCGAGGCAAAGCGCAGCATTGAGTACCGCCACCTAATACGCATTGCCTCCAGAATTTGGCGGAAAGTGGAGAGCTGCTATTTCTTGTACCTACAGAAACCGTATATATATGTTATACGGTTGTGTTATTGTTATATGGCCGTATGTAGGTACTTTAGGAAAATATCAAAATTATTTCAATAATTTTGATTAACTTCGCCGTATTACATAACAAAGTACCAGTAATTTATTTTTTACCGTTCTAAGTTACATTTACTATAAAGTCAGGCAAAGTCATTCGAGTATTTTGAATTTAAATTAAAATTTAAATAACAGACGGACGTGCATCTGTATTGTATGTTAATTGTATATTACTTTATGTAAACTGATGGTAGGTTTTTCAAAATTATCAAGTATTTTGTTTTCTTGTATTGTGTCACAATATTATGCTGTAGGTATAAATTAAAGAGAGAATATATATGCTACCTATCTTTAGTTAGTATTCATTTTCGTTTATTCATCTTATTTTTTATGTGTATATATTTTTTCTATGATATGGCGGCCAGTCGTGGAGCTGTGGCACAAAGTGTGACTGTAAAACCGACTGATTGTGAGTTCGATCCCCACTCGAGGAGATGAAATATTTACTTAAATTTATATTTTCATTTCTTCGCTCTGGTGTCGAGGCAGAGCGCGGCGTTGAATTCTGCCACTCAACAAGCAATGCCTCCAGAATTCAGCAGAAAGTGGGCAACGGAGTGTTTTAACACTAGGTTCCCTCTGCCTACCCTGCTGTGTGCGGGATACAGTGTGAAGCTGATTTTTTCTATAATTTTTTTTTGGGTGTTTTTACACCCAACTGAAGGTATTAAATTACAATTTTAAGAGTTTACTCAAACAGTGTTATTCTTTTTCTAGGTCTAATATGGTTTATAGTGCCGGTGTCTATGATCATTTGCAACGACGTAATGGCCTATGTTTTCGGTTTCTTCTTCGGCAAGACTCCTCTTATCAAGCTTAGTCCAAAGAAGACCTGGGAAGGATTTATCGGTGGAGGAGTATCCACTGTTGTTTTTGGCCTTGTGGTATGTCGTTCATGGTTTATACATATTACTTACGAGGCGGTCATAGCTTCCTGTAGGGCTGCATTTCAAAAGCTAAAAATTGGCCTAGAGATTGGCCTTAAAATATTGGCCTAATAGATAGAGACACAGAGACCATTGCTTTGTTCTATATTTTCAGATTATTTTTAGACATTGTCTTTAGATGGCGTAACTAAATATAATTAAACCGAAAGAACATTTACAGTGTTTTTCACGAATAAATAATAATTTTCCATGCCATTGCATGCATTTTATTAATACAATAAAAAAACTATTGCAGTAATAATAATGTCGCATTAAACGAGATTTTACACTTTAATAATATTAAGTATTAATTTTGTAACATAATTTGTTTATGTTATTTTTAACATTACGAAAATTGTTTAAAATGAATTATTTTTATGGACAATTTAATACGAAGTAATTACTTAATAAAATGTGTATTACTTAATAAAATTTCTTTTATATTTTTGCAATATATATCATATATTTTAGTGCTTATTCAAAAAGAAGTCTGAGAGGCGCAGGTTAAAATCCATGTAGTTTTTTTTATTTATACAGCGATTTTAAGTTATAATTAAAAATCGTTCTTAATTTTCAGCTAGCCTACATGATGTCTCAATACCCATACCTCGTTTGTCCGATCGAATATTCTGAGTCTCTGGGACGTATGACAATGGACTGCGAGCCGTCTTCCCTCTTCCGCCTTCAGGAGTACAATCCACCGCAGTTCTTACATTCCGTTATGAAAGTTGTGAGTGTGTTATTTTTTTATTGCTATTTTGTAAAACAAAACAAGCAAATTATACATATCTCTTGAACGAAGCCGACTAATATGACAGTTATATAGTATAGCTTCTATTTGGCCTGTTTTATTTTTACATCATCATTAATATCGATAAACTATCCAATATTCTTAGAAATATTGAATATCCTTGGGGATATAGTCAATAATCAAATTTATGTGATCCAACCCATTAACTAATGGTACCGATAACAAAAAAATACATACAAATATACCTCTAGCAGGTTAGGAGGTTAGGAGTGGATGTTTTAACTGCAAACAAAATTTTTAACACAGAAGTTTCCAGAAAGAAATCTAAAAATGTTCTTTATTATCTACATATTTTTAATATAATAAGAAAATATTTTAGTAATTTTAATTTGATGTATTTTTTAATGTTTTTTTTATTTGTTACTTTCAGTTCGGCCGCGACAAATTGATTATGTATCCGTTCATGATTCACTCGTTGGCGCTCAGTATCTTCAGCTCTGTCATTGGACCGTTTGGAGGATTCTTTGCTTCGGGATTTAAACGCGCTTTCAAGATTAAGGTTGGCTTACTAAGTTTTAAGAGAATGTGTTACGTATCTCTATTTATAACACCCACAGAAGCCATCTTGGATCATCATGGAAACCAACTCAAAACAAATTTGAGTTGGTTTCCATTTCCTCGCTTTGGTAACAAGACAAGGTCTCGAAAATTGGACTCTGCGTGGGTAACGGATTGACTTAGCAGTTAGCACTTAGTGAAATTTAAAAAATCATAACTCAAACTTATTTTAACTAAGTCGTATGTAGCTTCAGCATAACAAATTAAAAAAAAAGCAATAAAAAATTAAAAATAATATAATACGTTTGTAATTGCAATGTGACATCCGTATAAGCGGTGTATTGTTTATAATTAACATTATTTTTTATTTAAGTATTATATAAGTTAATTACATACAAATACAAAAACTTAAACATAAATATTATTATGTAGCTGGATCCCCATTATTATTGACATTTCTTTATTCCAGTGAGCAAAGTACGACTTTGAGTTCCGCACTTAATACAATGTGTCATATTCGAGCCGAAAACGAACAACGGAGTGTCTTCTCAATCGTTTCTCTTGCTAGCTATGCAGGAAATAGCGAAATTCTAATAAATAAGTTTCTTTTACAAATATTCATTTCTATTCTCGTTTCCAGGACTTTGGTGACGTGATCCCCGGCCACGGTGGTATAATGGACCGTTTCGACTGTCAGTTCCTAATGGCCACCTTTGTCAACGTCTATATAACGAGCTTCATCCGCACGGCCACACCGCAGAAGTTGTTGCAACAGGTTTGTTAAAAATAGAAAAATATTTTTGAAAATGTGTAAAAGTTTTAACATAGTGGAATTTTAAACTCTTGGAAACCGTAAACGGTTTCCAAGAGTAAACGGTTTCCAAGAGTGCTCTGATACTAACTATGCTTGTTCAATGGCGCAGGTCAAAGCTGTGCTCGTTACCAGAGCGAAGAAATGGAAATATTAAATATCTCATTTCCTCGAGTGGGAATCGAATGCACAACTTGTGGGGCTTACAGTCGTACGCTTGTGCCCCGAATGTCCGTGCCACGAACTAATCTATATCTTTAATATAATTTGGATTGGCTTTTTCCTATCGTACTTAAAAAAATAAGTTTTATATATTCGTTCTATTTTTTGTTAATGAATCTATAATATTTACAACTTATATCTAATAAGATACAATTATTTTACCTAAAATGTAAATATTTTCAGATATTTTTATTATATTTTATTTTTTTATCACAGGTGTACAATTTGAAGTTGGAACAACAATTACAACTGTTCTACGCATTGAAAGAGTCTCTCGAGAACAGGAATATACTAAATACGGTACCCTAAACATCAATTAACAATTATGACATTGACAGTTAATGATAGTAATTTGACAGATAATGTGAATGTAGTGTCACACTTTACAATTTATTCAATTAATGCAAAGTTTCATTTTTATACAGCCATCATTTTATATTTTTTAAAATGTGTTTTTCCAATGTATATAGGTTTTTATTTTTTAAATGTCTATATTATTAATTCGTCTTACTATTATTATTTTTTCTATGAGAACTAAATAATAATTGTCATGATAATATATTTATTATTTAGTTTAATTATATTTATACGCCCACCGAATAAATAATATGTAATATAGTATTTTTTTAGTGTGACACTACACTGCACAGTAAGGTGTGACATATCCTATACTGTTCATTGAACGGTACATTCTAGTCTCTCTTTGTGTACTCATTACAATCCATCTTTAAATACATTTATATGATATTATATAAATAGATGCAAATATTCTATGATCTAAATAAATTAAAACTTGTATTTTATACTAAAGCTTCTTCGTGGATTCTTTTTTATTTTTTCTTTCTTGAATTCTATATGTGAAACTTTCAAAAATATATATTTAATTGCCATTCTATATTATAATATATAGTTTAGATTTCACCATATAAATACATTATTAATCTTAGTTTTAATTTACTCTATTTCTTGCTATCTAATAATTCATTGATTGGATTAAAACAGGGAATATGCATTTGCTTTCTATAAGGGTCATTCATCGATTACGGCACTCATTAAGTGAATTGAAGGCGAAGTGTGACATTGTGTGACGTCACATTTTAAAATATATATCAGTATTAAAACATGAAGAGGCCGTAATGGCCGTGGTGCAATAACACAGTGTGTGACTGTAAACACGAAGGTTTTGGATGTGGCTTCGTTTCCCACTCGGGAATAATATTTTTATTTCTTCGCACTGGTAACATGACAAAGGGTACCGAATTTTCCAAAAAATGTGACGTCACACTAGGTAAGGGGTTTTCATTCATACGACTAACTGTGACAAAAGAGAGAAGGAGTCGAAATACCGTGAAATTCGTGTGACGTAATCTACGAATGGCTCCTAATTTAGACTGAAAATTGACTGCTTAATTACGTGCTAAATGTTCCACGTTACATAAATATTTTTCTATGTAATTTACTTTCTCATACTTTGTTTACTATTCGTTCATTTATTGATTTCTTGTAACTAATAATCTTTATATTGTTTAAAATATATGTATTTTTTTATATTTGCTTTGGTATACGGGTTGAGATGTTTATTTCCTAAGTATCTAGCATAGTTAAAATATAATAATAAATTGTACTTTCTAGATATATTATTATTATTCATTTATAATATGCGCTGTTTGATAATTTGGAACTAAATTTTGATAATAATAATAAAATTTCATTTATATATTGTCTATGGATTAGAATACACTTTTATCACTAAATTAGAATTGTATAAATGTTTCGTTTCTCTATTTTGTTAAACAACATTTATAAAAAAAATCATTAGGCGATTATTTTAAAATAATGCTTTTAATAAGTCAATTAATTGAAAGTTTCTTAAAAAAAACTATTGAGAGGTATTAAAATCATTGTTATGAAGCAGATGACAAGATATAAATTAAAATAAAAAAATATGTTTGTCTAATATATCTTTTGGTAGTTTTTTTTAAACAAATATGCGTAATATAGAAATTTGTTAAGTTGTTGTGATTTATTTATGTGATTTTAAATTACGTTATGTTGATTTTTGCTTGATTGTACGATTACATTAGATAATACATATATTAATATATTATATATGAATGATCTAGATTTAAGATCCAATGAATCATATAGAAGCAAATAAAACAATCTCAATTCACATCAATTTGGGTTATGAAATAAAACCAGTTTTTGCAATAATTTCTGTATATTATAGAACTAAAATTTATTTGTGCTTTAATGTGCAAAAACATCTAAAATTTATTCGATATTGCAGTTAACTTAGAAAAAAAGATAATTGCTGTTTTAGTTTTTATGTAATTCATATGTATTTTTTTTTGTTCGTAATTGGCTTAAATTGATATTCCTATATATACGTCCTCTCACATTGTATAAAGAGATAATTCAAATTTCTATAAAGATTTTTAATATACATTACATACATATGTATAAAAATATTAAATAATAGTATTTTACGTTATGTACCTTGTTTACTCAAAAGTATTCCAAGGGCCAAATCCTTTTTGTTTATTGATTGTTATTCAATTATATAATAGCCTTTAAACTTATTTGCAAAATGCAAAATTTTAAAGTTTAATCGTGCGAAAGATAGATTTATTTGTCGTTAATATAAAGTTAGTCGATATTTGTCAGATACAGCACTAGTGGGGTGGAATGATTATTTATAATATTTAATATTTAAAGTACATAATGATCACTTCTATTATTTTTCTTTATGTCTTCATTTTCTGAACAATGTTTGTTTTTCAATTTAAATTTCAAAGCAAGTTTTCAAACATCTAAGTCCTTCTTAAATCTGTTATATAATATTTTATATTATTATGAAAGTGACATCTTGACAATATTGTCGAAACTAGACGTTTAAAAATTTGAAGCAATGTCAAATTTATATATATTTTTTTTAATAGTTTTATTTTTAATGTTTTAATATAATAATAAATATATTGATTTTAAATAATTATTTCACATCCCTAGTGCGTTAAACTAGATATACGTCGTGTTAGTAATTAAATTGATGTTCTTATAGCGTAGTGTTGGAATAACGAGTGCTAAATTTTAAAGATATTATAATATATTGTTTTATTGTGACATGAATGTTGCCATAATTAATAATATGCACTACAGAGAAAAATATTCTAGATACATTCTTTTTTCTTTTTTTACCATTGTCTCATAGGCCTGGCAGCACTTGAGAAAAATTAAATAATAAGTAAATTATAATTATAAAATATATCTTCATAAAAGGATAGCTTTTATTTAAATCTTTTTGGTCACAAATGTACAAGTAAAATGTTACAAAGATCTGATATATAGTCATTGAACATTTTTCGATTATAAGAAATATAGCTAGAGGAATTTATTGTTAATTAATAAATTCGCTCCATATATAATCTTTGATACAAATTTAAACAAAATTGAGAAATATTTCTAAACATCTAAGATTTTCTATCTATATTACAGTGATACTACTTACTTATATGATTTTTTTAGTAGGTAAAGTGAATTTTTGAATAGAAATCGAAGAATGTTTTTTGATATTTCAAATTTCAACCTATCTGTACCTTAGTATTAGATACGTGTCTAATTAATAGATTAATTTATTGTGACTTATTGTATTGTAATAAATGAATAAATAAATGATTCCTGATGTATATGTTTTATTTAATTAAAATTTTAAAGTTGTAGTACCTACCTACTGAGTCCCATACGATTAAATAAATGAATACATAAAAATATACAAAGTACCTTCATACAGATATTTAATGATATTTTCATTATACCCAAAAAATATTTCTTATCTTTTTAAAAATGTTGACTTATGGGGCAAGTTGTGGGACCATGTTTGACTGTAATGGGTGGTTGTAAGTTCGATTGCTACTTGCAAATATTTTAGATGTCCCATGTACTTTGATCTCCAAGCAGCAAACTCAGGTTTGGCAAAATATGCAATCTCAAAATTAAATTAAAAATTGGAGAAGAGTTAACTCAATACGTTCTAAGTTTTCTCTCCCTCCCCAGGTGATGAGATGCATATTGACATGAAAATATATCTTGATCTACCATACCTAAAAAGCAGTACGCTGTATCCCGCACACAGTAGGGTAGGCAGAGAGAACTTAGTGTTAAGGCACTGTTCCGCACTTTCCGCCGAATAATGGCGGCATTGTGTGCTGAGTGGCGGAACTCAACGCACACATTTAAATAAATATAACTATATTTATATATAATGTTATTTTTTAAATACAACTGCATATGCGTGTAGACTTGTCGCCGCGCTTTGTCTTGTTACCAGAACGAAGGAAGGAAAAAAAAATTAAATTAGCTTCACGCTGTATCCCGCACACAGCAGGATAGGCAGAGGGAACCTAGTGTTAAGACACTCCGTTCCCCACTTTCTGCCGAATTCTGGAGGCATTGCGTGTTGAGTGGCAGAACTCAACGCCGCGCTTAACCTCGACACCAGAGCGAAGAAATGGAAATATAAATTTAAGTAAATATTTCATCTAAAGGAAGGAAGGAAGGAAAATATTAAATAATTGATTCTCAACAGTAGGAATCGTACTCACAACCGTCACGGTTAACAGGCACATGTTGTGCGCCACGACGGGGACTAACGGATATACGGATAAACTACGTTTGGTAGAACAATGATAACTTTTACCATTCACCCGCTTCCGAATAAAGCATGCTAATTGAAAGCTGAGGTCGAAAAACAAAGAGAATATTAGTAACTAAGGTCAAGAAAGTTTCTCGAATCGACATATTTGTTTGAATTTATTTTTAATTGTTTATTCAGTTTAGGTGTTAAATGTGAAGTAGTAGTTAGTAGTGGTTCAACTATTAAATTCTTTTTCTCTGAAACCCTAACGATTATTCATAAATTTTATCATATAATTTAGTTTTATTAGTATTTTGTACTATAAAAGTGAATTATTTCTTCATTTATGTTTTAGTCTATCTAGTAATTTTTTTCCATCATTATAATTCAATTCAAAAAGAGATATCTAAAATAAAACCTTTATATTCTGCGATATAACTCTATGCACGAGTCGGATGGCAGTTCCGGCGGTCTTGTTCTTGCATACAAACGCACAGCCGTACATGCGTTCCCACGCAGTTTACATAAGTATTGTTAGTCCACATGTTTTGATACGACACGATATGTGGTACAAGCGTTGTTTCATATATATTTAGTATATTATAGCTTCTTGCTACAAACTGAGGCACAAGTGAATGTGAAGACAAGAGGTGACTGAATGTAAACAATGTAAACGGATGGTTGTGGGTTCGATTTCCACTCACACGCTCTGGTAGCAAGGCAAAGCGGCGGCGTTATGTTTCGCTACTTAACACGCAATGAATTATCCGACAACTGTTTTTATCTCATCATAATATAATCAAGCAAGAATATTAAAATATTAAATATTTAATTTCCTTAAGTGGGAATCGAACCCAAAACCACGCTTGCAGCTGTACTCTTGTGCCCATGTATCACTACTGGCCACTAATACAGAATATAGGTGGCCATAATATAGGTTCATAAGACCATTATTCAAATGTTACGCGAACCACTAAAGCTTTAGTTCAGCTTATTTATCTGTGTCTAATTCTAAATGTTAAACAAATGCTACTCTCATGGATGAGAATGATGAAATATTTAACGTTAATAAGTAAACACGTGAGGCTAGTGACGGGGTACAAGAGCGTGATTATGAACACTATAGGACGTGGGTTCGATTCCCACTCGAGGAAATTAAATATTTAATATTTTTATTCCTTCGCTTTGGCGTCGAGGCAAAGAACGGTGTTGTATTCCACCACTCAACACGCAGTGCCTTAGTGGAAAACAGCTTTGATGGGAATAGAATATCTTAACACCTTGGTTCCCAGGTCCCCTCTGCCTACCCTATATACGGAACCCTTAGTGGGCGAGCCCGACTCGCGCTTGTCCGGTTTTTTATATACAATGGAAACGCGCTGGATGCACGAGTATTGCAAAGATGATACATTTATTATTCACACCGCGTCAATACGACTGCGATCTGAATAAAAAGGGAAAGTCATTTAACTCCTTTTATAGACTATGTTATTAGAACATCGGAAGAAATCTAACTAAACCGCTTTTAGGAATAAAAAATAGATAGTTTTTAGAAATTAATTTGTTTAGTTTCACGTATATCATCGTTACGAGTACAACGAGGTAGGCAAAGACAACATAGTGTAGAGAGAGACACTCTGTTGTGCGATTTCCATATAATATCAATATATTGCATCAAAACCCAACGCCGGTATTTATTTTAGCATATCGAGGAAATTACAATCATTCATTCAATCATTTGTATACGATCCACCTATAGAGGTGCAGTATAGGTAAATTTTCTTAAATTGTTTATTGATATCACTTCTACTATTATTTGTTACACTAAGAACTCTCTTCTTAGAGAGAGTTCTTAAAGCCACATGTCTAATTTTACATACATTCACACAAAGAAAATATTTATATTTCAAACACATACAAAAAAAAATCTGTAAATCAAATTCCAAACCACAACTGTTGCATACACAAAATTTAATATTATTATAAAACTAAATACATATGTATATTTGCAGTATCGTTTAACAAATTTCTACAAGTTACACTAATTCTTGTTCAAAGATTTTCACAATTTTCCTTGCTAACAAGCTACTGGCACTGATACTGTCAGAGCTAGGGCTTAAACAACACTGTTTAGTAACACCTAGGCTTTATTTAACATGCTTATCATATTTCACACTCATCCACTTATCTATAATTATTATTATTCTCTTAGAGCTACATTAAGTCGACAAAATAATGTTATTGTATCATTTCAAATTGACGGATACTGTAATGTAAGAGACGTATAAAAATAAAAGGAATAATTTAAAATCAGATTGAAGTAAGTTTGAAGTCCACTCTCCAAAACAATGAATTTATTTGATGATTTTATTTTAGGTGGTACAGGTAATGAAGAAAAGTAAGATCGGGAAATGCCCTTATATTTTGACGCGTATTTTAGTATAAAGTATCTATTTATATTATATTAAGATCTTCAAGAAATCTTATAATATTTTCTGTATCAATGTCAAGGCGTTGAGCGACATTATCTTAAAGATACATCTGAAATACAATATCCGGGCGTATTGTTATACAACTTAAATGTTTAAATTTTCATTATTTTTTTAGCGCCAATCTGTATCACACACACAGCAGGGTATGCAGGGGGAACCTAGTGTTAAGAAACTGTGTTCCCCATTTTTTGCCGAATTCTGTAGAAAGAACTTGTTACCGACTGGACAATAACATTTGCCCACTGTATATAGCTTTAAAATAATAGATAAGTGGATGAGCGTGAAATATTATAAGCATGTTAAATAAAGCCTAGGTGTTACTAAACAGAGTTGTTTAAGCCTCTCTCATAATATCAGTGCCACTAATTTTCTGTAGATATTTAAAATATACACACAAAAAGGCCTGATATTTCGTATTTGAAGATTGTGTACACAATATATAAACTAAATACCATTTTTTAATAATTTAAATAAATATTTTAACCCCTTAATAATAACACCAAATTTTTTTAAAGAAAACTTTTTTTATAAAATGTAAATATAATTACAAAATTGTAAGGATAAAAATTAATAAAAATATTGTAAACGTGCCTGTCTCACATAGTTAGTCAAATAGTCTAACAACACGAGACGACGCACCGACGACCTTGTGCATTTACGTAACGTCAATTTTGCAGAGATGAGCAAACGTGTTAACTGATCGCCAAAACTTGATTTTTTTACTCATTCATTTCTAAATATTTTTACTAGTAAGTGTAAGTTTGAGGTCAGTCGTGGCGCAGGAGCACAAAGTGTGGCTGTAAACGTCATGTTTACAGTCACACTTTGTGCGGTTGTGGGTTCGATCCTACTCGAACAATTTAAATATTTATTTCAATTTATATTTTCATTTCTTGTGTTTTTATAATATATTTTCATTTTCAGTTCTGGTGTCGAGGTAAAGTGAAGCTCTGAGTTACGCCACTCAACACGCAATGACTCCAAAATTCGGCGGGAAGTTTGGAACGGAAGTGTCTTAACACTAGGTCCCCACTGCCTAAGCTGCCGTTTGCATGATACAGCGTGAAGCTGATTTGTTTTTTTTAAGTATATAAAAGTACCAACAGACTTATTATTATGTAATCTCATAGATAGAATGGTTCAAGATGAGCGATGAATCTTATAGCTTGCTTTCATCTTAGCAAGATATTTCTTGTGAATTTAAATAAATTTGAATAATTGTTAATTAAGACCTGATCTATATTTTTGAAAATTATTTTGGTTGTTGTTCGTAGGCCGTCGTGGGGTAGTGAGACAGAGTGTTTTTATAAACGTGATAGTTGTGGGTTCGATCCTCAGTCAGGAATCAATTGTTACAGTGTTGAGTTTCGAGGTTGAGTAAAGCATGAAGCTGAAAAAATAAAACATTTTATAAAATATAGCCAAATAAATTTTGAAATAGTTATCAAATAACAAAGTGATTTTATGGAATTGAGACGTTTATGTAAACTAAAAAAGATAACTGTTATGAAGATAATAATAACGAATTTAAAACTAAATTATCTAAAGCATCTAAACTAAGTAAAGGGCTTCGACCTTAAAAACAAACTAACTACGAATAAGAAGTCAAAAGCCTATGGTGTACGATAGAAATAAGAGTGAAATGCACACACTCAAGGAAATTTATAATCTAGAAATTTATAAAAGATATCTGTCTACATCCATAATCAGTTTGTTTCTAGAAAAGTATTTTGAAGGTGGTTTTAGTAGGATCGATTTAATTAAGTAGAGAGAGATATTTGGTGAGAGAGTGATATTTGGTGAGAGAGTGATATTTGGTGATAGAGTGATATTTAAAGAGAGGAGCACAGACAATGGAGGCCAGCGCCAATACGCATTTTAACATTTGGGTTGCAAGTCCCTAGCACTGATCCAATCTCCTCTCTCTGCGAAATGATGGGCGCACTATATATCTAACGTTTAGATTTTAACGTTTTTTACTTAGTTATTCATATTTTTTGTTAATTATTCAAACAACATATTGGATATCATTATTCAAAAGCTAAATCACTCCATCGCTCTAAACTAACCATTTTTTTAATTTAAAAAAACCGCGCAAGCGCAAGTCGGGCTCGCCCACTGAGGGTTCCGTACAAAAAGTATTAACGGTCATATTTTTTTAAGTATATGTAGAAATAGGTATTTCTATTTAGTAAATCATGGGGCCGTAGATCGCGCTTTCCTGATATAAAGTCTCTTGACACACAGACAGACAGACAGACGGGCAACATGTAGGTACGGAAGGGCCCTAAATCCCATCTCGCACATAACAGGGTAGGCACAGGAAACTTAGTATCAAAACACGTTCGTTTCCAACTATAATATACTGTTTTATAAATTTGATAAAAAAACATATTTATTTCGAAATCTCCTATCTTACAATATTATTAATAAAGGAGCCTCGAGGACAATACTTTCCTTGCATAGTAACTAAGTAGGTTGGCCGGTTATGTCAAGTGTAGGCGCAGATCTCTTCGACTATGAAGCACATACATACATGGATTGAAGTGTAATGTACTGTCACATAAAACAATTTTATTAATATTTATTTAGCTTTAAGCTTTGTCCCGTATATAAGTGAGAGAGAACCTGGGAACCCATTTAAGACACTCCGTTCCCACTAAGACACTGCCGTTACCCACTTTCCGCCGAATTCTTGAGGCAATGCACGCTCCAAGTCGGAACTCAACGCCGCGCTTTGCATCGTTACCCGAGCGAGAAAATGAAAAAAATAAATATTTCATTTCTTCGAATGGGAATCGAACCCATAAATCGAATATTATAATATTTATATATTACTGTATTATTTATTTTTAATATTCTCATTTCTTCGCTCTGACATCAACGCAAAAGCCCGGAGTTGAGTTCCGCCACACGCATTGCTTCGAAAAATTCGGCGGAGCATGGGGAACCGTGTCTTAGCACTACGGTCCCTCTGCATACCCTGACGTGCCCGGGATAACGCGTGAAACTGATTTTATCTTATTTATTAAATTAATAAATAGCACTAATTAAGTACTAAACAACAGTAATAAAATATTGTAAGCAGGACAAAAAAATTTACGATAAAAAATTGAAGTCAAATTTATTTATACCAACAATAAAAATAGCAAAAACATATTAATGACAGAAATTTCACTGTTTTATATATGAAAACAAACAAACCAAAAAGGAGATGATGATAGTAAATCTTATTACATATAAATAATTAAATACATAACCTTCCCTAACTTAGTCGCAGCCAAACCAAGACGCTCCAAACCACTGCTCCTATAAATCTTACCCGTCTGCATTCTTCTTGCAAAAATTAGGCACTATTAGGTAATTCACACAAAAATATATCATCGAGAATACTTTCTCTCATGATTATGCGGCGTTTAGATGGACCCAATGTTCGGCTTGCCTTGTTAGTACCGCGGCGGGCCGCGACGAGGTTGCATGCGTGTTCACTTGCCAAGTAAATGCAATGTACGATCGTAAACTTGCAGTTATCAAATTCGACTTCGTTAGATCTGTTTTAGACGTTTTTGATAAGTCTATTTAAGTGCTTGTGCTGTGCGTGGACGCTAGTACGGAGTGCGGTCTAGATAGGTATGGATGTAGTTTATCTGTGGTTAAACATCGATTGTTAGTTAACGTTATGTGTTTGATTGACTTTTTGCTTAAAAGTCGACGAGATTGTAGTTCTATCTTTTAAATATATCGCATTTTTCTATCTATTTCTATTATAATGTAAAGTAAAATATAATATATAAACATAAATTTGTATAACTATTATATTGCGTATATATGAATTCATTTTTAATTAACGTTTTATTATTCTTTATTATTTTGCTTCCCGTTTATTATGAATATTTTTATTTTATAAAACATTTAGTTAGATCCGGCAAAGATATGATTTATTAGCAATTTCGTATGTTTTTACGACTCCACTTGAGAATCACACGGTAATTAACCGTACACTAAATTCGCATCCGCGTGTTTGTATACAGTGTAGATAATTATATATTTTGATAAATTTATTCAAGCTTACTTGAATTACTTTTAAAAATTGTATATCTAAGTATCTGTTGTCTTATTTAATATTACATTATATTAAAAAGTTTATACGGTTGTAATAATGGACTGTATATAATAGGAATATAAAAAGCGAGCGCGTTGAAGTCTTTTCTACGGATATAAGTTGAAAGACAATGAACAATATTTTTTATAACTAGTACAATAGGTAATTTTCTATACATTTCACTTTATCATATTCTTTTAAATTTAAGAAAACATAACTTTAAAATCTAATTACCAGTGATAGTGATTTTTTGTTTCTTCGTCTTATGAAAGGTACCAATGAATAATGTAAAAACAAAAAAATATATAATATTTATATTTATATAATTATAATATTATATTATAATATTTATATAATATTTATATAATATTTATATATTTAATATAATATTTATATTTTAGTCGTTGAAGACGACAGAAAATAGAAAGAAGATCGAAAATCGAAGAATTATTTTTAATGTTATCGTATACAAAGTCGTGTGTGGTAATTTTCGAAATAAATTAATTAAATATTATACCAAACAACGCCTTACACTTAATCGTTATACTGATAAAAAATCAGAATAAAAATTAAATAAAAGTAATAAGATAGCTTTTCAAGTCTAAAAAGAAATAATTTAAGTACAAATTTTATTTGAAATTTACCTTTTATATTAAAATGGTTCAAATAAACAAACTTTCCTCCTTTTAAATGTAATAGGATATATGGAAAACGAAGAGTAATTAGAGGCCAATCGCGGCGTAGAAGCACAAAGTGTGACTGTAAAATCGACTGGTTATGGGTTCGATCCCCATTCGAGGAAATTAAATATTTATTAACATTTATATTTTTATTTCTTCGCGCTGGTGTCGAAGTAAAGCGTGGCGTAGAGTTCTGCCACTCAACATGCAATGCCTCCGGAATTTGGTGGAAAATGGGGAACGTATCTTAACACTAGGTTCCCTCTGCCTACCTTGCTGTGTGCGGGATACAGTGTGAAGTTGTAGAGTAATTAGTATATATTTAAGTGCTAATACCGTGAGAAATATATGATACATTGTTTCTTAATATTTACTTTTAGTTTATAACCTGCCTCGCAAACCTATTGTTAGTTTTATGATCCAAAATCTATTACTGGTACCTACTCGTTATTAACTTGCTGTATTAAAATTAACATTTTGAATTTATAATTATAATTTTATGAACGTTGCTAATTTATGAATTAATAAATTATGTTGAAGGTTTTAAAGGTTAAAAACTGTGTAAAGTACATAATATATGAATATGTTAATATAAAAAAACTAATACCTGAAAAACACGTTAGAACTTAGTTTTTTCGGGAAATATAATAAATATTTTTAAAATTTTCAGTGTTATTCCACACTTAAGAAAAACATATTTATTTAGATAACGTATAAAAATTTTAACGTAGCAGTACTCGAACCCGCGCCTCCACGTTAAAATTTTTATATGTTAAATTTAAAAAATTATGTGTAAGATAAAATGCAGTTATCATTTTATTCTTCTTGTATTAAAATAATGTATTACATAATAAGTACGCTAATATTTCAAAGGAGAATTAATTAGATTTGATTAAAATATAATATTGTTTCTATAATATACTATAAATTAATTAAATTAACGTCGATTAACTTAACAAGGGAAAAGCTTGACGTTGAGTTTTGTCAGTCAACATACAATACCTCCAGTATCCGGCGGAGAGTGAGGTCTTGTAGTACCTTAATGAGAACGAAGTATATTAACATTAGGTTCTCAGGTTCCCTCTACCTAAACAAATATATATACCCTAACATTTAGATATTTTTGAAATTCAATAACAATTATTAAACTCAATATTTCTTGTTAAATGCTTATAATATTATATAATTTACTATAAGTAATACAATACGATTATAAAAGCTTAACTATAAAAATCAAGAGTTACAAAGACAATAAGACGACGTAAGACGGTCGTTAAAAATGTAGCAGAGGTTTATTGCTGTAATAGCCACAAAGTTAAGGGCAGTGACGAAAAAACACGTGTGGTGCATAATATAGTTGTCATAATTTGTCCTTCCAAAGACTGACTACATTAAATATAACCTTAGAAGAATAATATAAAATGAATTGTGTTTCATAAAAATATATAGAGTATATGATTTTACAGTGTGACTGTAAAATTGACTGGTTGTGGGTTCGATCCCCACTCGAGGAAGTAAAATATTTATTTACATTTATATGTTCATTTCTTCGCTCTATTGTCGAGGCAAAGTGCGGCGTTTAGTGACACCACTCAGCACGCAATGCCTCCAGAATTCGGCGGAAAGTGGGGCACGGAGTGTCTTAACACTAGGTTCCCTCTGCCTACCCTGCTGTGTACGGGATACAGCTTGAAGATGATAAAAAAATATATATAGAGTATGACCATTCTTACGTTTCTTTTAGTTCACTGTGAATTATTTTGATTTCGGTTATGTTAGCTTCGAATCTCAAGCTATTGTATTAGCTACTAAATTAACATTTTAATATAGATTTCCGTTTCCTAGACCAGTCGTGGCGCAGGAGCACAAGTGTGCGACTGCACACGCGACTGGTTGTGGGTTCGATTCCAACTTAAAAAAATCTATATATCTGATCAGACAAAGTGTAGCAAGGTAGACAATAAAGTCTATTCTAAATTGAAAATGCAATTTTCTATTTGTCTAAAGGCTAGTGATTGCTAAATTAGAGTTAGTAGATCCAATTCCTACACAGAATCACCTAATAAGTAGTAATATGTATGTAATAAATATATCAATTATATATCTTTGCGTATAGTTATATTAATTTCCTCTGTCTGTTGCGATAAAACGCGGTGTTAGGTTCCCCAATTGCAACATGTAATATCTATTGCTGAAACGGCCTGAAAATAAACAAATATTTTTCTTTGTAATAAATATTTTTCTTTTACAAGGAAACATAAATATCTTCATATGCGAGATCAAAAATGTACTGACATATTATTTTTTCTGTTTCAGATTATTTGTTAATAAAAGAGACTTCAACATGTCGGTGAAATTTAAGAGGCTTACTCTTCATTTAAGGACTTTTCTGATGGTAAGGCTATTTAATTTTTTTTTCTATTAATCTATAAATTCTCAAACTTATGTATGTTAAAAGTTTACTTAATCCTAAGTTTAGTCCAAGTAAATTTTAAAATATAAATTTGCCTGTTTCTTTATAATTGGATACTTCTCGACACATATACATTTTATTTATCAATTAAAACAACGATCTAATTAAAAATATTGCTTTTTATGATTCTAAGTGAATGAAATTTGTACTTAAATATTAAAAACATGGAAAAGTAATAAAAAAAATATTTAATTTTAACTAAAATTCGAATGGAATTAACACAATGAATATTTTACTGTGCAAAACGGATATATCCTAAGAAATATATTACATATCCATCTTTAAGGAGCTAATTCTCTATACTATAGTTCTCGTATTTAGTTGTTTTGTTAAGTATCTCTATCGCATCATTTCGTTGTTCGTAGTGACATTCACGTTATTTCACCGTTACATTGCGTCACGGTCGCACTTGACATAAGCCGCAACGGTTTATAGGTCAGATATTTTAAATACAAGTGGTTACTCGAAATAGCTATACAATTTACTCACTGTGATTTTAAATGGTTTTTCTATTTGCCAATATTGAGCAAAATATGACTATTTATTGACTATTTATTAATAACTATTAATAAATAGTCAAGAATGAATGCCTTACAATTATTAATAAGTCATCATGTACGAGTATAAACTCCCTAATATAATATATAAAAATATAAAAATGGGAATATAGTATGAATGAAATAGAGAGGCTGTTGTGGCGCAAAGGTATAAGCGTGTGACTGTAAACGCGACGGTTTTGGGTTTGATGCCCACTCGAGGAAATGAAATATTTCATATTTTCGCTCTGGTGTTGAGAAAAAGCTTGCCGTTGAGTTTCGCCACTCAATATGCAATGCCTCCAGAATTTGGCGGAAAATGGAAAGCGTAGTGCCTTAATATAGCCTCCCTTTGCCTAACCTGCTACACGCTTAATAACACTGTATTCTAATGCTAAAAAAAGAAAGCGATTTTTTTCTGAAATTGAAGCTTAGCTTAGCCAGAGCCGTTTCATCTAATACCGTGCCATTAGGCCTTAATACCAAATTCAAAATTCAAATTCAAAACGAGGGCACTTTTGAGGTTATTACTTTTTAGGATTTAGCCACAAATGTATAGTTTTCACATTTTTTCCTGAAATTCTACATATAGATGCTAGCTGACAAATTTCATAATTCTAGGCCAACCACCAAATAGTGTCGAAATATCAGTTTTTGCCATATAAAGGGCCATTTCTTTTTAGGAAATCGTGGGGCCGTAGACATGAGTATATAGTTTGAATTTGAACTCGATATCGATCTCAATAAAGGATCTTAACAGACAGACAGCAAAGTATCTTATAAGGGTTCGTTTTTGCTTAAAAGATACGAAACTTCAAAAATGAAAAAAAGCATATTGTGATCATTAACATATAATATTTATATCGATTATTTAAAATCAACAGTATCTAAGTTTTATAGAAAAGCGTGTATTTATTTAAGATATCTCGGCAACTGTTAAATTTAACTTAAATCTTACTGCATAAAGTTAAAGTGCAAAGGAGTCCTATATTAAATTAGTCTTGAACAATTGACTGCTGAACTTGTCATTGATATCATAAATAAGCATATCTGATCGTAGCGCTACAATTCGGATTTAACGGATCTAAATATTGTCGTGGTTACTAATGTAGTTCATCTTATCTATGTAATCAAAAGTGTTGTTGGTTCTTATTAATACATAAATCCAATAATGTAATGTAGTTGAGGCCGCCGTTGTGGGTTCGATTCCTACTTGGGGGAGTAAAAATTTTAATATTTCCATTTTCTTGCTTTTGGTGACGAGGGAACAATAATGTGGAATTGAGTTCCGCTACTCAACACGCAGATGATACGCACAATATCTGGAGAATTTGGTTGAAACTGGGAAATGGAAGTATCTTTATGGTAACAGAGTGTTAAAATTAGGATTCCAGGTACCCTCTTTACATTATGCAGCCTAAAACTAAAAAAACATTGTGCAGCGTTGAGGGAATAGAGTTTTTAAGTAACTTATATATAAATTAATATAATATGTATATAATAATATTTTTTTTTATTTAAAAAAATTGTGAATAGTTTTGATTAAAATTTTCGGTCAGTAACTATGATTGTAGATTTCTTTCATTTAACTAAACGTGATAAACAATTTGAGCAAACCAATCACTCTATTACACTATTATCACATCACGCGTCCACACCGCGCGTGCGCCCGCGCATGTTTGCGTAACCCATTGACTCATATTTCATATACATATTGATGTTTATATCAAAATTATGTTATAGCATCGTACTATGTGTATTCAAAACTATAAGGAGATTCCGTCTTGCCTTCTTCCGTTTTAGCGACAGTATGACGAACGATATGATGTAGAGATTTTCCTTTATTACTTTTATAAACGTCATTCTTATGTCGTGGGCGGGGACAGGACAGAGTTTGGCTGTAAATAAAATAGTAATGGATATCTCCTCACACTGCTATGCTCAATATAGCGCTAATATATCAAATCAGCTTCACGCTGTATCCCGCACACAGCAGGGTAGACGGGGGAACCTAGTGTTAAGACACTTCGTTCCCCACTTTCTGCCGAATTTTGGAGGCATTGCGTGTTGAGTGGCAGAATTCAACGCCGCGCTTAGCCTCGACACCAGAGCGAAGAAATGGAAATATAAATTTAAGTAAATATTTCATCTCCTCGAGTGGGGATAGAACCCACAACCAGTCGATTTTCAATCACACTTCCTACCGCTGCGCTACGACTGGCCTCTACTACTGCTGGCTAATATATGAAACTATAATACTATATATACATTTTTTTATCAAAGCAACATATCAATAATCCGGATGTCTTAACGAAATAAATATTTTTCTGTATCTTTGTTCAGTAAAGTAACAAGAAAAAAAAATTCTGTTACTTCAATGACAAACTCCAAATATATAGTGTATTTTTTACATTACACTTCTTTTATTTCGATTTCATGCTAATTTGACATATACTAAACGAGTGGATCGTTGAACTCGATTATATCAATTTTCATGCGATGAACCTACGTTTTGCTATATTTTATTAGGATAATACTTAAATTTATTATATTTGGTAATTTTTATAGTACAAACATTCATATAAAAATTAGTTGGCATTAAAATAATTAATTGAAAATAGCTATTTAAGTAAAATGTTCGATAGTAAGATTTATTTTAAAGATATAAGATAATTTCTTATTTATTTTCAATAATTTGCCACCATTATAAAGGGATTTTAGCAACAAATTATATTTAAAATACCATCAAGATCTAATAAGCAATAATAATTATGTAAACGGTTATTATTTGCATAAAAACTGGTCAGTAATATTAATAATTGGCTTGCTTTGATCGTTTTTCGAATTGTTTACCACATTATGAGTAAACGTCTTATATATGATAATAAGGTAACAAATGTAGTGATTTTTCTACCTTGATCTTGACCCCGGTTTATAAAGGTTATTTTAAAAGAGTGCGTTTTGAAAGCCTTACAAACGATGAAAGTGCATTATTGAAAAAAATACAAATAGAGATTGTATTTGATTTTTTTTGTTATTGTACTTTTTTTGTTCTATAGAAGCCTTAATTTAACTATTATATTTTTGTAGTTTTTTGGCGTCACGTTATATCCCGCACTTAGCAGGATAGGCAGAGGGAATCTAGTGCTAAGACAATCCGTTCCCCATTTTCCGCCGAACTTTGAAGGCTTTGCTTGATGAGTGGCGGAGTCAACACCGCGCTTTGCCTCGACACTAGAGCAGAAGAAAATAGAAAAAAATAATATTTAATTTCCTCGAGTGTGAATCGAACCCACGATCCGTACAGTCACTTTGTGCCCCTAACGACTGGCCACTTATTATCTTTATATTTTTTATTTTTGTGATGCCATATATTATATTCTTTTTATGAAATATCCATTAATGTAAACAAAAAATTAAGAACATAATATATTTAAATACGTTAAAAAATGCATTATTCATATGTGGAACTAGATATTTCAGTATATTAAGGCTTCCAAACAACTAAAAACCAAAACCAAAAATCCAGGTGCAGTTACTCTTTATGATTTAAATCCAACTTAGGGAACAGTCTAAAATTCATAAAAGAATAAAATGTTAACATTTTTTAAATTATGTTTATCACGTAGTATACGTGAATTAGTATAAAATATATCCTAGACGGCAAATTCTTACTTGGAGAGCTTTGTTCTTGACCGTGTTTGAAGTCGTGACCCAGCGACGCTGCTCCCGCCCTTGCGTTACCGCGGCGCGACGACCTATTGTCTGCTAAAGGTCTGGCTTCTTAGAATTCGATTTGCAATTTGGTAACGGAAATACGCAGAGTTTATCCTTAATAATGTTATATTTAGAAAATAAATGAAGTATTTCTAAATTATAAATGCAATACGAGACTTTTATTAATTAATATTGTTACTTCTTATTGTAAAAAGAAAACAACTATAAGTAGTGTGGTAGGTGCCTAGTACTAAATACATAAATGATAACGCAGTAGCTGCTTGAGCTTTGCGTTGGGAAATGTAAACAATACGTGAACTATCTATAATATATAATATTACAATATAATTCAAAATGTTAAAAAATACATTATATTCCATTAAATAATGTCTTATTTCACATTTTCAAAGTAAAGAAGTGTTAAGTTAAGAAGTGTTATTTTTACAGTAAAGATATATTTTTTATATTTTTCAAGAAGCGCGGACTTAAGTTTTTAAAAATAAATTAATGTCTTTTTATTTTAAATATAAGATAGTCATCTGAATGAGTAATATTTAATTTTCACTAAAGAAGGAAAAGTACAAAAATATATTAAGAGTTAGTTTTACAGAATAATTATTTTGAATTTATTTAATTAAATGATTCCACAAAAAAAAGTTAATTAACTTATAAGCATTTTTAGAGCCTTTAGTTAGCCTATCAAATTATTCTATATTACTACAGAAATTATACTGTAGGTAGATACGGCAGTAAAATATGAACATAATTTTATTACGTACATATTATAATATATCTAATATTTGTCGTTGCCATTGTGTAGTTTTAACATGTTGAATGGTAAAAGTTTCAAAATATTATAGAAAAAGTTAAATCTTATAATAATAACTTACTGGACATAAAGAAAGAAAAAATAATTAAATAAAAATAAAATATTTTAAGTAAAAAATTATATATAATGTAAAGTGCACGTCAATTTACGAAATATTTGTTGTTTTTTAAATGTTATTCATTACATATGTGCTTTTCACGATTGAATTTCTAAAAATAAGTATAATTTTTAATAAAAATTGATAGTCTTTGAAAGTCCTTTTTGATGTAGTCTTAATGATGGCCGTGGTGTGGCGAATAGAATTATTTCGTAAACGATAATAAAAGACAGGCAAAGAAATTATTGCTATAGTATGTTTGATGGATTTCTAAAAAAGAAACTACAGTGTCACANAGCCCTTATAGGATATATTGAAGATCAAGTGAAGGTATCAAGCTGAAATTATTTAATCTTGAAATTAGTATGGAAGCCTCTGTGAGCGAGTCCGATTCGCACTTAACGGTTTTTTTTATATAAATTGGGTAAAATCATATATTAAGATTTCTAATCAAATTAATCAGTAATAATCAGTAAGGTCTTTAAAATCTATGAAAACGTCTAGACAGGATTACACATAAAACTTATGTTCTCTATTATTATCGAATTCCATTGAAACTGACCACCTTGGCCGACATCATTCAAGAAGATTATTTATTACGTACAAAACCGTTTACAGGCCATAAAAAATAATGGAATTTCATCAAATCCTCATTACTTTCTTAATAAGCGTCTTCTTACCTAATGTTCATTACAATTGCGAAAGACTTCAGTTGTACGGTAGATAATCATGTTTATTTTATTATACAAACGAAAATATTAAATTTGAAATGTCATTTCAGCTACAATATTAGAATAGAAAACCTTGAGATATAATGTATGAAAGCGTAATCACCGCTTGCGTAAAGATTGGCGGTAAATCTTCTTCATTCACCTTTCATTTGATAAATTAGGTTGTTTCTTTAGTTTGGTATCTATATTTAGAAGCATATAAGAAACAGATGAATACAATTATAAAATACTAGTCATAGCGCGCAGCTCCGTTTACGTACGTAACGTTTATAATATAGATTTTTCCCGTTTCTGTAGAAATCCTTTGGTCCCTATACTCTTTCTAATCTACCCAATTTTTAACATTTCATACCAAGTTAGTCACTTAGTAATAGAAAAGTATTTTATTATATAGATTTTTGTGTCTTGTATAAGGTCAGCGAAAATTAAGATTCAGGAAAGTCAATCATTATTTGATTATAAAATTCTGCGGAAAGTGGTGCGTGTGGTGTTTTAACCAACACTGAAGCATCTGATGATTATTTGAGAATTTACTAATAAATTTCATATTGATAGAACCGATACTGATAAATAAATCATTTCGAGTCTATATTTCTAGTAATTTTGTAGATAATAAAAAAGATAGTAATATTGAAGACATTTGATTTCATGTATGCTAGTAAAACTATAGTAATCATATTATATTTATAACTTTAGTAGGTTCTCATAATAAGCCCACTGTTGAAATATTAAGCCAAGGATCTCAATAGAATAAAAATATTGACAGGTCACTGTGAGAAAATATATGGGACCAAATATGAGAGAAGAGACACATGGCGCCTCGAATGTTTAAATTACATACATTGACAAATGACGCTGATGTATCATGTAATCATGTTATGCCTATTTATAAGCTTCGTAACATTTGTTGAAATAATTTATCAATTAGTCAAATGATCACTTAAGGATACATTTCTCATCTGCTTACGGAATATAAAAAAAAATGGATGAATTGACCCCACAAAATTCATTGCCAATATTAAAACAGCATGCTATTTGGTCTAAGTTGTATTTTGATCTTACAAGTAATATTAATAGTATAAATATTCCTTTATTTTTTTTTTTGGCGGTAGCGGTTTTTTCAATGGGGCGATTGCCATCTAATCTCCAAACCCCAGGTATGAAAAAACCGAAGGGAGAGGAATAGGGCAGGTAAAATAAGAGAGATGATAAGTAAAAGCAAGGAGGGAACTAAGGAAAGGAGGAGAAGGGGAGGAAGGACACCGCTCTTACGGACTGGATGGAGGTATAACAGTGGCGGTTTGAGGATCCGGGGTCGCGTACACGTATGCAAAGAAATATCGGACAGATATTAGTCTGGACACCCTCTGAATAAACGTTAAAACGTAGATCGAGTAAAGTGGAGTAGATTAAGCAGGAAAGCAGACCCTGGCAACATATGCCGGGATTAATGCCACGAGGAAGAAGAGGAAGAATATAAATATAGGGCTGTGATATTGAAAGCTAGAGCTATTTTATTAATGAAACAATTTTGTTTCAAAGAAATTTGTTTCTTTCTTCTTTGTTAAAGAATTTTATTTAGTAAAGTTTATTTTATGTTATCGCTATCCCTGATATAAAAGTTGCATTATATAGGAAGTAACTAGTATTGTGCCTTGTAATAGTACCAGATTGATCTATCTACAATTTATCATATTAAATTGTATAGATATAGCTTCTTATCAGTCTTCATTTACATTTAACATTAGCTCTTAATGTCGACTCGCGACTTTAAGTCAGACATTGACACTAATAAGTCACATAAAAGTTGCAGCCACATTTATACGACTAAAAGACGCCGTCGTAGGCGCCACCGGTGTTGCCACCTGACATATTTGAATATTTGCCTAAAAATATTCTTATAAAGCTATTTATTAAAGTCTTTTTTATTCCATGTCAAATTTTTTATGCTAAAAGGCGCGATGAAATCGATTTTTTCCGGATTGCCAATTTGTTGCATTTGATTATCATGCTTTTGCCTTCAAAATATTTATTTTATTCTTATATTTTTATATTGTTTAGTATACATTTATAGGCAATACGTATATGTATGTGGTTAAATAGTATTTTGGGAACACAAAAACTTTTTAATATAAATATTATATGTTTTTTATCTTGTTTATCTTGTTTATCTATGTTTTTTATGTTGTTTTTATATTATACTAATTATTTTTACCAATATTATCAAAAATAAGTTACATTTATACCTGTATATTGCCTTATGTTTAATTGCTGATAAATTTTAACTTTGACTAAAAAAAAGGCTACGAGTATAAAAATGAAACGCAAGGTCTTAAAAAATCAAGGGCTTATTTAAATAGATTTGTATAAAAACTAAAATTCATTGCCTTTTAAGCTTATTAAATGCTTTTTACCGGATTAAGTATATCGATAGCAAATAGTAACGAAGAGATGTTAATGAATTTTAAAATTGATGTTTTAAAATGAAAAAATATATATTGATAGAGATGGCAATATTTCTAGAAACGATTATTCTAATAATTTATATAGGATTTATAACATGACGCTTGATATATTTTTAACAAGCTTGTTCTAGTGTTGATCTAATTAAATATACAAATTAATTTATTGTTATTATTATCGATATTGTCACTTCAAGGATTTCCTTCTAGGCTTTGTTATTGTAATCAGAGACATGAAATCAGATTATAACAAATCAAATATCGTGACAGAATAGATAATATCGATACACGATTTTGAAAGTAATTACATGCTAATTAAAACCGAATAATGAAATCATTGGGGGTAGACTGAACCTTACAATTTAACGGCAAAAAATTACAATCAGTATTTAGTTTTTTTTGTATTATAAAATAATTTTTAAAGGCAGCGTTGAGTTCCGCCATACAAAATTCTATACTATGTTCCACCTCTCAAAGTGAAAAAAGTAGTTTTGAGAATGGTTCGCTTACTTTTCATGCTAAACGCTATGCGCGTGAATCATGACAAAAATAGTCATACTCATATATGACTCAGTTTACAAAATATTAGAACAATATTTATTTTAGGCAGATCTTTTTAGTAATATTATTAATTATTTTTTTAATTTTTCATCCCTATATGGATATTCTGAATGGAATTACACAGTATAATTTTAAATAATGTCTATTCGCACAGGACTTTTTTTGTAAACGCATTTGTAACCAAAATTTAAATCTGCAGAGGAGTTCAGTGTAATACAATTTATATAAATCCACTTTGAGAATTATCTAGATAATTCGTTTTATAACTTTTTGTGCAGAAATTACAATTCGATAAATATTTAACATCTTTTGGTCTTTATTCAGTATTATGTAAAAAAACATTTTTTTTAAATAATTAAGTAACATTTTCACGATGAATAACCGTCGAATGGTATCGCACTATACAAATAATTAATATGCGGTCTCTATTGTAGCCTAATACTATGCATGTAGAGCGAGGCTGTACTTGTGCGCTCACAAGTGTCAAAGTTGCCTAATCTAAATATGTACATAGACGTACACACATAACAGCTAAGTGTGAAACTTTGTGCGTAAAAATATTAATTAATTATTAACAAGTAACATTAGAAAATAGAATTTAATTTTCATTCTTTCTTTGAGGTTAACGAAGCGCAGAGGATTTGTTATAAGTTTGGGTTCGATCTCACTTCCACTTTCTAGTAAAGACAAAATGCAACGTCGAGCTCCGCTTGTAATCACGCAATGACTCGAATTCAGGTGGAAGATAGAGAACAGAGTGTGTGTGTATACGCCGTGAATACACCGAAAGTCTAGAATCTTTTATATTTTTGTTCTAAAAAAATATTTGTAAAGCCTTTAATATACATATGTATGTATCATAAGTCTCTCGCTTGCTTAAATAGATGAAGAAAACTAATTCATTATTTTTATACATTATAATTACTGGAAAAATATTGTTTATTTAATACAATAATTTACAAGTATTTCTCGCGAATGTACACTATGGGAAAAACAACAGATTTACTCCAATCCCTAGAAAATCTTATTTCCTAGGAAAACAGCATGTTATATTACTTCGCCTTGTGACTTTATACAGTAATTAATTAAGACATTCTTTTATAATTTTGTATTGAAAAATTAATCCTGTGTACATAAGAATACGTGGAATTTAATAAACATTTATTAATAAAAAAATATGTTCTAGTTTCAAATTCCATATTCATACACCTTATATATATACTACATATATCCGTAAACTATTAATTGTTAGGTTCATTAGAGTTCCATATTCTTAGAGCAAAAACGAAACGTTGACCGCCTGCTCGTATGTTTAATAAAATCTTTCTTCTCAGTATAATACTTAGCTGAAATATAAAGTAAATATTCATTATTAAAGTGAAAAAATAAAAAATGTAAACATATGACCGGCTAGGGTGTATATATTCGAAACTTTAGTGAACTCTATCTATAGGATTTTGGTTTTTGAACACGTATATTAGGGATAAATTTGTACGGAACCCTCGAAGCGTAAGTACAACTTGCATTTGCCTGTTTGCTTTTTTATATATATTCTGAGTATAAAGTAAATTATCTTATAACTTGTCACTCATATAGACTTTAATTGACATAATAGGCCAGAGTTAAAACCTGGCGGTTTTAACTGAAATGATTAATATTCTTTAATTATAACACAATACTACCTATTGGTTTAACTATCAATGTACCTGTTTTTTTAAATAAAAATAAATGACGTCTCAAAACAAATATATGAATATGAAAAGTAAAATCTACTTATAATTCTTACTTTTCTTTTGGTTATATAATACTAATGAGTTGCTCGCGGCTTCGCCCGCTTAAGCTACTGAATTATTTACTTAACTCCCTGTATTACGTTCAAATTCAAAATATTCTTTATTCAAATAAACTCTTATAAGCACTTTTGAATCATCGAATCGATCGAACATATAACAAAAAAAAGCTACCACCGGTTCGGAAGGCAGTTCTGCTGAGAAGAAAGAGAGATTTTATTGTACTTATCGATAAGTTACTTTTTTTTCAAACATTCAATTGAATATTCTTATGGGAATTACGAAAATATAACCTAAGGTTTTAATACTTTTCATATTAAAAACCTTTAGTGCGCTGCAAACATACATTATAGATATATTAAAACTCGAACTAACTGGGAGATCTAGAGCTGTCAGTGAATGTATTAAATTAAAAGTAAACAGTGTAATTTTCAATGCAGATTTAGAAGTGGCAAATACTTTCCAAAATTTCTTTAACGAAATACCTATTGCAGTTACACGTTCACTGTCATCATCCCCTTCGGAAGCAGTATTAATACTAAAAAACCATGTAACTAGTTGTAGACAAAATTTTGTGTTTAAGACTGTGTCACCAGACGAAATTGTCAAAATTTTTAAAAGCCTTAATTTAAAGAAAACTGGTGACTTATGTGGCATGTCTGTTAAAGTTCTTAATATAATACAATTATACCTAATATTGCTCATTATCTATTTTCTTAGGTTTAACGATAGATTCCAAACTCCAGTGGAACACTCATCTGGAAGCACTTGCATTATGGGGCAGTGCTTCAGATATAAATATCAATATTTATATCTGAACCACTGCCCCATAGCAACATTCCATAAGATAAAATACTATGAAAATAGCTATAGTAGACTAGTCGGGCAGTTTCAACGTCCGTCATTTGTCTTACTTTTTTAATGGCGAACGCGGCAGAGCTGAGTTTATCCGCAAGTGCTTCCAGATGAGTGTTCCGCTGGAGTTTGGAATCTATCGTTAAACTTAAGAAAATAGCTGTTTTCGACACACTGACTGTTTCTCCTTTAATTTCTAGACTATTATAAAACTATGCTTTTTAACGTTTGGTAAAGCAAATTCAATACATTTAGTTTTTTTAGCATTTAACATTAGATTATTCATATAAAACCAATAATAATAAAGAATATACGATAATGTACTATTCACTTCGTCATAGTTTGTTTTATTTCTGTCTACCTTAAATATTAAAGAGGTATCATCTGCGAAGAGTACAATATCACATAGGTTCTTTGCATAAAAAGGCAGATCATTAATATAAAGAAGAAATAAAAGGGGACTAAGAATAGATCCTTGTGGAACGCCCATCCTTAGAGGAAATCCAGATGATTTTACATTATTTATACTAAGTTTCTGCATTCTTTCGCTTAGATATGAGGCAATAAGATCAAGGGCAGTATCCTGTATACCATAATAATAAAGTTTTAATGACAGAGTTTCATGGTCTACACAACCAAAGGCTTTGGATAAATCACAAAACACTCCAATTGCATTTTGTGACTTCTTCCATGTGTCATAAATGCGCTTTAGGAGCGCTGCACCCGCATCTGTAGTGGACTTGCCTTTGGTGAAACCATATTGCTCGCTATGGAAACAATTAGTAATATTTAAGAAAATTCTGAGCTGGTTAAATATAATTTTTTCAAATGTAAAATATTTGAAAAAATTATATTTAAAGACGGCAAAATAGAAATCGGTCTGTAATTTCCGGAGTCAGATCTATCTCCACTTTTATAAAGCGGCACTATTTTGCTATATTTCATTAAGTCAGGAAAAATACCGGATTCTACACAATTGTTAAAAATTAAATCAAGATAATGAGCAATATTAGGTATAATTGTATTATATTAAGAACTTCAACAGACATGCCACATAAGTCACCAGTTTTCTTTAAATTAAGGCTTTTAAAAATTTTGACAATTTCGTCTGGTGACACAGTCTTAAACACAAAATTTTGTCTACAACTAGTTACATGGTTTTTTAGTATTAATACTGCTTCCGAAGGGGATGATGACAGTGAACGTGTAACTGCAATAGGTATTTCGTTAAAGAAATTTTGGAAAGTATTTGCCACTTCTAAATCTGCATTGAAAATTACACTGTTTACTTTTAATTTAATACATTCACTGACAGCTCTAGATCTCCCAGTTAGTTCGAGTTTTAATATATCTATAATGTATGTTTGCAGCGCACTAAAGATTTTTAATATGAAAAGTATTAAAACCTTAGGTTACATTTTCGTAATTCCCATAAGAATATTCAATTGAATGTTTGAAAAAAAAGTAACTTATCGATAAGTACAATAAAATCGTAACTCATCGGTGTCTGTACATAGATCTTTCATTCATTCTTCCAGAGTTACTAGAAAAAATAATATTACGGGCACTTAACAATGTAATAGAATTAGGTCAGTTTGTCTGTGCGTTGGTTCACGCTAATATCAGAAACGGCTTAACTGATTTAAGTGCACTATTGTTTTTTGTAAAACTTCTCTTAATATTTAGTATTCGTTATATTTTAGTTGGTTCATATATTAAAAATTTAAAAGTAAATTCTCGCTTTACCCCGCCTATAGCAGAGTAGGCAGATTGAACCTAGTGTTAAGACAATGCGTTTTCCACTTTCCACAGAATTTTTCGAGTCATGGCGTGTTGAGTGGTGCCAGAGGGAAGAAATCAAAATATTATTAAATAATAATTCAAACTCAAATAGATATTAAATTTGCATTAAACATGTACGCGACAAATGGACGAATAGCTCAATATCAACCCAACCGTTTTCATTGGAAAGTATATATATCAAGGGTAGTTTTAAGCCGATTTTTTTGTTAAAAAATATAATTACGTTATTTTTCCTACTATAATTGCTTTATACTCCATGATGAAAACTAAATAAACTAATTTGCATTTGGCTTTGAACTATTACCATGCTAAAATTCATTTACTACTATCCAGTAGTTATCGGTATTTTATATAATTTGTATTGTTCGGTTTTTATTATAAGAAAATTATTATGAAAACCGGATGAAACTCAAAAAAATTCACCTCCAGATTCTAGGTTATTACCATACAAAAAATCATTAATTTCTATGCGGTAGTTTTTGCGGGATTGGCGAACAAATAAACAGACAGACAAGAATTCTGCTGAGAGATTTTTGAGTGTATATTATCGATATCGATGTTAACCAACCTAATTTTTTTTTATATCTTTCATGTACAGAATTCACTTTTCCATCCTTTTATTATATATATAGTATATAGTTCTAATATATATTTAATATATAGATATTAGTTCCATTAGGGGCACTGTTCGCTTGAGCTCATTGGAAGAAACTTCTTATTATACTATATTCAATTCCTCGCTTTGGTAACAAGACAAAGCGCGGCGTTTCCTAAACGAGAAAGGAGTGTCCTAACACTGAGTCCCCAGGTTTTCTCTGCCTTTCCTGCTATATAAAGGATACAACGTAAAGCTAAAAAATATACATCTAGATAAATTTTTACTTATTGTTCTATACCCACATATGTATTTATAGTAAAACGGGAAAGGAGCGACACGCTAGACTTAAGATATTTTGTTCTTAACCATATCACCCCTCTGAATTCGAGACTAAAAAAGAAGTACTGTACCTAATTTATTTAAATTAAGGCTATCAAAACAAAAAAAAAAGATTAGATCTTATCATATCTATTTAACGACATATCCGATATATTAATAGTCGTGTCTGAGACAAGGCTGTGTAGAGCATTGATTAGTACGGAAGTGTTTTTTTTTTTCACTTAGGCACAATCAATAATTTACTTAATGTATATTAATAGTATTTTATATTAAATTAATAGTATTTTTTTCTGCAAACTACAAGATAAGTAGAAATAACCAAATTGTCAAGAGTCGTGATGGGTGCCAGAAATCAACGCCGCTTTTTTTAAGACTGTTAATACAGCGAGAAAATTAAAATAATTCATTGTTCTCAATCAAAAAAAAATNAACTCAACGCCGCGCTTAGCCTCGACGCCAGAGCGAAGAAATGGAAATATAAATTTAAGTAAATATTTTATTGCTCTCAGTAGGAATTAAATCCAAAATCATTACATTTATAGACGGAAGCAGACTCACTACACTACATTAATCTCAATTATATTTTTAATTAAAAATTTAAAATAATATATCAGCTTTACGCTGTATCCTGCAAACAGCAGGGTAGGCACAGGAACCCTAGTGTTAAGACACTGCGTTCCCCACTTGAGGCTTGATTGCGTGTTGAGTGGCGGAAGTCAACGCCGCGCTTTGCCTCGACACCAGAGCTAAGAAGCGGAAATAATAATTTAAATAAATATTTAATTTCCTCGAGTGGGGATTGAATCCACAACCAAACGCGTTTACAGTCACATTCTGTCCATCTATTAAATAATTCTTAATTAAAAAAGTTAATTATATAATATCATTAATTTTCATTAAAAATCTTACGTAAATGATTAAAACTTAACGTAATTGATTTTTCAAACCACAAATAAATCTACATCTATTGCTAGTTACACAAGTGCGTGTGCGCACGATTATCCTTGATTTGTGTAGTACAGCACTTTCGCTACCAACGCCCGCTGTCACGAGGTGGGTGTGGCTGTCAGCAATTAAACTGCGCCACAAGGAACTGTGTTAAATCGCAATAAGGAAAACTATAACATTGTTTACCTAATTACAAATGATTCAATACAATTTGAACTAAATATATAAAGTTGTGATTTCGAATACCACTTAAGGAAATGAAACATTTAATATTTTCATTTCTTCGCTCTGATGTCGACGACAAGCGCGGCATTGGGTTCCGCCTAAGTGGCGGAACCCAACGCCGATACACAATGCTTCCAGAACTAAGTGGAAAGTGGGGAATTAAGTCTTTTAAAACTAAATTTCCTCTAACTACCCTGCTATAAAAACAAAAATATTTATAAACAATTGATTTTTTATTAGCTCTGGAGTTTGAGTTTGTACAAATTATACATAAAATTTACTTCCCGATTTTCCCCCAATTTTCGTGTATGCTATATACACGAATATAGCAGCACCTTGCTATATGCTGAATATACTAACAACTCTCCACTTTCCGCCTAAATTTCGAGACAATATATGTTGTGTGACAGAACTCAACGCGTGCGACGTGCTTCTCCTACCAGTGACGAGAGAGGGCATATATGTATATAATATAAATATAAATATAATCAATAATTCCCCCGTATTCGCTACTTGCATATATTTACTAAAATTGTTTAATTAAATTTCAACGAGTGATTAGAATGCATACCTTACTAATTGTTATCATTATTAAGACAATCATATTATAAATTATAAACGCAGGCTTCCTCCACTTAGACCTATGTCACACAAACAAACCTTTAACTCTGTTAATTTCTTGTTGACAGATTTCGTAATGTGGGACGAGGATGACTCAAGAGTTTACCCATTTAGTTCCTATATTATGTACCAAAGTCATTTAATAAGTATTATTATAAAAGGTCTTTCTCAATAATATGTACATAAAACGTATTTTAAAATTTCTCAATACTAATAAAATTATGTGTAGATATAGTAATTAAATAATATTTGTCAGTTACAAAAGAAACACATAAATACCACTTACTGTCTAAACAAAGACGTTGTTCATTTGTCATAACACATCTTACCATACAAACATTTTAAATATAAGAGTAAAATTAAAAAAAAAAAATTACAATTCATCGGAAGCAACTATAGGGTAATTTGGTTTAGGTACAGTAGAAAATCCGTTGTAAATAAACATACATACATATAAGTGAATTAGAAGTCATTTTGCATTCAGCGTGAAGACAGATCTTATCTTCGTTGCGCAGTATCTGAGTTATCGCCAGCTTTAGTCGCTTTCCAAAACGCTTCTGCCATAAACGTTATGTAAAATAAAGGACGTGATTTGAACTTGTCACCATAAAAAAGATGTTACCTCGAGTGGTTAGTTTTTTTTTTATTTTGACTATTTAGAATTTATCATGGAATTTTAATTATTTGATGTTGATACAATAATTGTACAAGATAAGTCTAAATAATTCAAGTATGGGCCTAAAAGCAAAAAAAATATGTTTTCTAAAAATATAATACAAAGTTACGCTGTGCACTTATTCAAGAAGTCTAAATAAAAAAATGAAACTTCTATACATTCCAAGTATTCAGTGTGCGGGTTCCGCACACCGTGTACAGAGGGGAAACTTCTATTTCGAGGCTTTAGGGGCCTCTGTAAAATATGTCACGGTCAGAGTTCTCACTACCTAACTAAATCAGAAATGATTTTATCGACGTTTTAAAAATGAATTGATAATAATTCTGAATAGACTGAGATTTTTAAGCTGATACATTTCTCTGTCATATTTTTGCCTTATACTTTTACCTCATACGAAATAATTGTGGCTTGTCTGTTAGGAAGGTCCATAATAGTAAGGTTTGATTTTCTTATAATAGGTTTAGCAATGATACTGTATCGTATGTGGATATTACCTAATTATTTTTGTTTGCGGTTTTATAATGAAAATCGGAGGAACAGAAGAATTCATTTTGTAAATAAAAATTAATCATATAATTCAATACTCGAAAAATGATACTCGTTTACATGCATGCATGATTTATGATATTTAGTCATTCACTGACTTGCTTCATTTGTAATGCAGAAGTGACACGTTCTAGTACACGCACGTACAGTTACCACACAATGCCTAACGTAATTCTAACGTAACTTCCGATTTTTTCCCATAATTAATATAACAATATTGATAGTGACTGATGTAACAATATTGATAGTGACTGATGTAACAATATTGATAGTGACTGATATAACAGTGAAAAATTACGATTTCCTCCAAACTTCCTGCAAACTTTTACAAGGAAATATTTCACTTGTTTGATTTTTATACGATGGTTGCGAATTCAAATCCTAATCGATAAATATCTTTTAAAATTAATATTTTTAATGTAGATATTTAGAGTGGGATGCAGAACATGTTCTTCACTAGTTCGTGTTCGGACATAGTCTCACTTAGGATGGAAACTATGTGTAAATATGTATATTTTTAATGTTCACAATGTCTCGAAAATTGGGCGGCAAGTGGACATTGGAGTGTTTTGACACTAAGTTCCCTCTGAGTGCCCTGATGTACAGGAAAAACCGTAAAGTTGTTTTTTTTAAAGTAATGTAAACGTAGAATAGTATCGCGTGTGTTTCTCTTTGGATAATATAGAGTTGAGTATAATATTTCTATACCTGTAATATTATTGAATAATTGAAAGCTTATTTAGATAACATTTTAGTATATAGATAAAAATTATTGAATTGAAAAAGTCTACTTTAAATCTCTAAGAGAAGTTAAACTTAAAATTTTTAAGCGACTTTTTTCATTACTTTCATAAGTAATTTATTTCAGTTTTGGATCGTATAATATTCTTATCTTATTTTATTATCGGCTTAATAGATCATTTCTATAACAAAATATTGTTATTATATGTAAACGCTTTTATTATGCAAAAAGTAATTTATTGTCATCATTAAGTGACTTGTGCTATGTTGCGATTCATAAATAATTAAACATAAATAACCTAGACCAAGATATCATTGATATAATAAACGTTCTTTGACATTGTTTATAGAATAATTTACTTTTGATGCCGGTCGTGGAGCAAGTGTGCAAGCGTGTGACTGTAAACGCGACAGGTTGTGGGTACGATTCCCATTCGAAGAAATAAAATATTTAATAATTTCATTTTGTCGTTCTTCCTCTAGAATTCGCACTAAAGTGGGGAGCGGAGCGTCCCACCGGATAATGGCGATGGAATCCACAATGTGCCCCAACGCCACGAGTGCCCTCATTGTCTCGAAATTCTTGGGAAGCGTAGAACGGATTTTTTTATTTAAGTTTTCTCTGCCTACTCTGTATAATAAAGGACGATAGAACAAAATATAATCCTAAATTTGCAAATACATATACTTTAGTTGAAGACAATAGTTGATTGTAAAATTAGCCTTAAATAAATAATTATTATGATAATTAAACAATTGAACAAAGTTACTACTATGTAAAAATTAAAATACTACTTTTATACAAAACTCTTATAATATAACATATTATAAATTTAAAACATCATTACGTAGCAAGTAAAACAAGGAAAATGAAGGCTCATAATCATATTTTTGCCATTGTCTTTAGTGTAATTCAAGCAGAAAAATATGTATATTATGTAAATGAGATACACAAACTAAACAATAGCGCTGTGTTCGTTCTGGTTCCACATAAATTAACAGCGAGCTCCGCCTATGTACTTAGTTGGTAAAGTATAATATTATTTAACTAAAATGAAGCCGTAGGGGGACTGTGACTATGCAATGGTTTAGGGTTCTCTTCTCAGGAAAATCTTGATATTTAGATTATTTTCTTTGTCTCTCTATGGTAGGTAACTTCTGCCACTCATGTATAATATGTATGTATCTTGAAATTTGGGCGGAAAAAAACATAAAACATATTCCTGTTAACACTAAATTTCCTATTATTTAATTATATAAAATTTGATTACACCTATATTACGTTTACATTTGAGTGTTTCAGAAATTATTCTCAATAAGGAAAATATATTCAATAAATGCCTATACGTACATTTTAGTAATATTGTTGAAATTTGAACGCAAAATTATGAATTACACATAGTACATTGTACATACATCCTTATTAGGTAATGTAAAGTATATTTCGAGGCTTAAAAAGGAAAACTATTTAAAATTCTATTACGTAAAACTCGTCTTGTCCTACTTAAGTTTAGAATAACATTGCTATTGAAGATAATGTGTTCAAATTCTAAGTTTTGAACAGACATCATTTAAATTTATTTAGGCACATGGCTAAACTATTTAATATAATATATAGCCGGCGTTGCGTAGCCGGAATTGCGTGGCGTAGAACGCTGAAATTTGGTATGTAAGTTCGTTGGGCGTACCCCAAGGAACCTAGGGAAGCCCTAAAAGTTTTTTTTTATTTACATTAACATATACTCTCGTAACGAAGTGACTGTAACGGCGACGGTTGTAGATTTTTATTTACTTCGCCAGAGCGAAGTCATTTATTATATTATCAGAATAACAAGACAAAGTGCGTCGTTGAGTTCCGCCATTTAAAATGCTGTCTAGAAGTAACTACTGGGCGAAAAGTAAGAAACAGAATGTCTTAATACTCTGAATCCTGTACCTTCCCCTTAAAAATTAAACATAAATTTGTACCTATTACAGACGAAGAGGCCGTTTAAGTCATTTTCACCAGTCATCGATATTCTCGATCTCGACACCGAAGCTTAATAGACCAATCCGCTAGCAATTGTTCTCTTTAATGCCCAGTAATAAGATGTTGTATGATCATTGTTGTAAATCGACGTGATTATCTGACATTACACAGCCTTGCCCCTAAGTGACAAGACGGATTAATTGTAATACCTTATTGCAACCACTCCTACGACTAGCTGAATATAAAGTTATTGTGGTTGTGAAAGTCGGACATATATAATCTATCGCGAATATCTCAGGAAGTATTTGTTCGAATTGAAGAAGTCTTTTGTAGGCAGAGGGAACCTAGTGTTAAAACACTCCGTTCCCCACTTTCTGACGAATTCTGGAGGCATTACGTGTTGAGTGGCAGAACTCAATGCCGCGCTTTGCTTCGACACCAGAGAGAAGAAATGGAAATAAAAATTTAAGTAAATATTTTATCTTCTCGAGTGGGGATCGAACCCACAACCAGTCGGTTTTACAGTCACACTTTGTGTCACTGCACCACGACTGGCTTCAATATTAAATGGTATAGTTTATTTATTTAGATATATTTATTCCCGATGAGGGCTGTAGGTGTCATGTTAATCGCTTAATGTTAATAAGTTGTTTTTATTTGACCACGCGGGTGAAGTCACAGCAGCTAGTTTTGAAAAGCTTTTCTTTTAAGAAGGATAGTAAGTTACATTAACAAATATTCAACCTCTTCCGAGTTACGTTCAAACGTTATTTATCACTCGCAAAACTCAGTGATGAGTTAAAAGTTGATTTAGCGAGTATTTTTTGTATCCTTCGCCATGGTATATGCTTGGTCGTAGTATGTATATGCCTATATATATATACTATAGTGCTTAGACAAAAAAACCAAAAATAGAGTAGTTCGACGAAAGTAAGATAAATTTTAGGTCAAAATGATTAAGGAAACAAAATACAGTATTTTACTTCTATTTCACCTTCTCAAGCTGTCTAATCAATATAGAATGAGTCAACACAGTCGTTAGTTATTCGTAACACACAAACGAAAGCGACTCGTCGCGCTAATCTGAATCGCCTGTTGAATATCCACATTAGTGGGTTTAGTCGCTATAAATGTAAACAAAACTACGCTTTTGTTTTAATCACGTAGGAATTGAGAACTTTCTCTTTAAATCTTGGTTTTACAATGTTTTTACTTTTGTTGTTTGTAGCTTCACTCTTTATTTCACATATAGCAGGGTATGCAGAGGGAATCTGGGAACCTAGCGTTAACACTCCGTTTTGGGGCAAAATTCAACTTGTTGCGTGTTGAGGGGCAAAATTCAACGCCGCACTTTGCCTCGATACTAGAACGAAGAAATGAATAAATTTAATATTTCCTCGAGTGGAAATGGAACCCACAACCTGTCGCGCTTCAATCACACGCTTCTGCCTCTGTCTACGACCTTAACTTCTTTTCTTATTATTTCATATGAAAATAAAATAAATAATAAAATTTATTCAATATTGAGGCCAGTCGTAGCGCAGCGGTACAAAGTGTGACTGAAAATCGTTTATTATATTTCGTATTTTAATCGTTTATTTAATTTATATTTCCATTTCTTCGCTCTGGTGTGCAAACCGCGGCGTTGAGTTCTGCCACTCAACACGCAATACCTTCAGAATCCGGCAGAAAGTGGGGAACGGAGTGCCTTAACACTAGGTTCCCTCTGCCTACCTTGCTGTGTGCGGGATACAGCGTGAAGCTGATTTATTTCATTTATTTATAATATAATAAAATTTATCTAATTTATCCATCTTATTTGATATCATATGACTCATAATTTTTACCACACTAAATAATTATTATTTATATCATGTCTGGCTATTGTTCTAAATAGAGTACCTATGTACATAGTCAAAGAACGTTGCACAGTTTTAAAGAACATCTAATAAATATAATCATTTAAATTTTATTTTAAAAACAATTGTAATGCATTGAAATTGAACCTACAAGTTTCTTCAAGGCTTACTACAACAAAAAAACCATCGGAATAAAAATAGAGATTTACTTTATAATATTAGAAGTTTTAAAAAATTAAGAAAAGCAAATATTGCTTCACACTTTTTACCGCGCTGCAGGGTAGTCAAAAAGAATCTAGAGTCAAGGCATTCCGATCGCTATTTTCCGTTCGATTTCCAAACAGTGTAATTCGAGGAACTCAACGCCGCGCTTTTTCTTCACAGAGTAGGGAAGTATAAATAATTTATTTTAATGGGTCGAACTCCCAAGAATAGCGTTTACAAACATACGCTGTCCCACTGCGCCTCGATGGCCCCATAAAATTCATAAAGCAAAATTTGCATGTCAAATATTATATTACATCAAAATTCGGTACAGATCATTTCGCTACGTTTTTTTTGCTTGAGATTGGCTGCCGATGAATAATGATGACATTGACATTTGTAGTTTGTATCCAAACCGGTGGGCGTTACAGCAATGCAGGGCAGAGCTGTGGCCGTGCTACGTTTTCATTTATTATTTACCTTGCCATTGACTATTCAATAATCTGATGACTATATACATTTTGTACATATTTGCCTTCCTATTTCATTGTGTATTAAGTTTATTTTTTTGTTATATTATAGAAAAAAATATATGATTAAAGCTTTAAGTTCATATATTTTTATTATATGTAAAGGAAAATATTAAGAACGGTCATAAATTTAAATATACGAGACTTGATGTGCAACAACTAGTATGCTCTTATGGACCTCCAAGCTGCTATCCACGGTATACAGGGTTAAAATTTATTCTTTCTCTCTAAAATCTCATTAAAAAATGTTCAACATATAATTATTTTATAGTTTTTTTTCATAATTTAAAAAGTCTCATAAATATTTTAATTATTTATAGATAATTTGGGCAGCAAGAGGTGGTGCAGGCTACAACTGCCCCTATGGTCAGAACTGCGTGTTCGAGCCCGCACCGCCGGGCCGGGCGCCTGCGTGTGCGCAGCCTGGACTCACCTATTGCTTACATCCGGAGCCATATCCTGAGTAAGTGTATATATTGATTAGGATTTTGAATTGTAGAATCTAATGTTTTTATAATATTGTACTAAAATATTAATAACTATCTATGATGTAATTTCAATAGTGAAGTGGAAAATCAAATTTTGCAGGTTCATAAATATTTTATTTCACATTATTTGTATAACTCATCAGTTATAAATTTAGAGTTAATTTGTTCGCGGTAAAAATATGAGCGAGAAATATAACAACGAAATCTCTGTGTGAAAAGCAACTGAACGTGTTAAAAAATGTCAGCCTGTATAGCTATTCGGAGACTCTAGTAGAATTATTTCGAATTCGGTTAAGAAGACTGAGGACAGTGAACATTTGGATCGCAAATCAGATCCTGCTGTCAACTTTTCAAACGATAGGCCCGCTCCTTAGGAGCCTCATTTATAATTATGTATTAATTATATCTAAAATATTCCATTTTCAGAAAAGTAATAAGAAAATTAGTTGAAGCGGGACAGTACGATATCAGAACTCTTTTGTCCGATGAAAGTCGGGATGATTTCGATTCGAACAAGAAAAGCAGCTATCCGTACGGATACGGCCCAAATTCGCTGCCTCATGTCGACCAAATTTCCTTGGTTGATGATAGTTTGTTTCACAAGGATTATAACACAAAGTTTCATACAAAATATAATCATGGTAAGCACATTAAGAAATAGTGTTTATAACTACATAGTAATATCGTTCGAGCTTTTAAATTCAAGTGTGAGACAGGTAAAATTATATTTTTTATATAATAATATTGTACAATAAGTAATCAAAATATGTCGTTCAATTTTTATTAAATAACATTGGTAATAAGTGTAATAAAAGAGCAATATGACTAAGTTTCTTCTGTATACCAACTCCAGAAGATGTAGCATATGTGCAAAAAAAATATTTTATAAATTGATGAATGAATCGTTAATTATAAAAAAAACATATAATATATGATTTTTTTTTTAAAATAATTACCAATCTTTACGACATATTTCGACATCCTCATACCGTCTAAACACCTCTTAACGAATTAGAAAAGTAATATTCTCTAATTACCCATCCACAATTAAGATATAAGATTCTTCCATTCGTAAGCTAACTAATATAAGTTTCCACGCACATCAGTTACAGATGGTGATAAGTAATGTTCTTCAAACGCAAACACGAAAAGTTTATTAAGGTCTTTGTCATTAGAAAGTAAATACTTAAAGTTCGATAGGTTGCAGTGAAACTTTTAAAGTAATTTGTTAACGTCTTTACTGTGGGAATCGTTAAATACGTGAAATATAATCGTAAAATACATTTTTAAACACGAATATTTTGATGATATTTTGTTATGATATGTTATTGAATTTTAAATATAAAATCAAAATCAGCTTCACGCTGTATCCCGCACACAGCAGGGTTGGCAGGGGGAACCTAGTGTTAAGACACTCCGTTCCCCACTTTCTGCCGAATTCTGGACCCATTGTGTGTTGAGTGGCAAAATTCAACACCGCGCTTAGCCTTGACACCAGAGAGAAGAAATGGAAATAGAAATTTAAGTAAATATTTCATCTCCTCGAGTGGCGATCGAACCCACAACCAGTCGATTTTACAGTCACACTTCGTGCCGATTTGCCACGACTGGCCTTCTTTTAAATATAATTTTAAAATTTGAAATGTTGTTCTGGGTTTTTGTTTTTTCTTATCATAAAAGTTGTTACTTAACTTAATAATTTTAAATGATATTTAGCATTAAATGTAATACTACTGGTATCATATTATTTTTAATACATTATTAATTTAAATTACAGACATATACTCAGAGAAGACTCCACTCCAGCCACCTTCTATAGCTGGACCGACGCCATACAACGTAAAGGCTTATCAGGCCTCAAATTACTCAAAATTCGGTTTCCAAGGCTACCATAGCAACCCATACTGGAACCCATCAGAACAATTTGGCTACGACAATAGAAGATTAAGACAAAATAACGAAAATTTAAACGTCTACAACCCAAATTATTTTAATCCGCAGCAGTACCAAAACTACAATTCGGACTGGCTCAGAGCGTCCAGCGGAGTGACCCAGTACGATCCGAGTGAATGGTGGAAGTAAGTGGCTTTACGTTGTTTGCGTGGGTTGATTTATGGTAACACTAAGGTATTTCCGTTCTAATATTCAAATAAGCTTAATATAAGGTATTATTTCAAGATTTGATCCGGTAGAAATAAGGATATGTGTATTTTTGAAGTTTGTCCGTCCCTTGTTTGCTTTTTATAGTAGAAATACAAAAAAAAATGTTTTTTTTTTAAATTCTACTAATATTATAAATGTGCAAGGTTACGCAATCAGTACTGAAGATTGACTGATTTAGATGAAATTTTACAATAATATAGCTTAGGTATACACCAAAATAACAAACAGACTACAATTTATTTAAAGATCTTTATAATTTCGCTACAATATAACAATAAGGTTATATTGTAACGAAGCGATGTTTGGGTCGCTAATGAAAAATCAACAAAATTTTGCCATCGTCTTAAAAACTATGTATATAGCATCGTTAAAATTAAATATACTTATTTTACTGTAATTTTATGAATAGACGTCATGTAGTGTAGTGTATCATTTATTTGAAATTTGAGAATTAAGGTGGAAATATATTTTCATTATTATACTACGACGTCTCTACAAAACAAAAATCTTATAATTTATTTTTATCAATATAAATTTTGTTACTTATCATTTAGTACAATGATTTTGCGAATAAATAATATTTAATTTACTAATGCAAAAACTTTGAAACTGAAATATTTGAATTTGAAATAATTTAGATTACAATAGAACAAGTATATAATGCTATTATATAAACTACAAATACTCATTGCTCACAGTTGGGTAAATCCCAACCACCACGTATGTCAGTCATCGTCTAACAACGTAAAAATTAGGACCGACAGTATTTTATGAATCACATTTTCATTGCTGAAGCTTTTCAGCATGACTCACATTCTAGAACAATAGATACTAAAAATATTTTTTTTTAATTTGGATTCGTGGAATTTATATGTGGTTTATATTTTGACACAGTTTTAAGGTTACTTGTTTTTCAAATACTTGTTTTTTTTAGCTTCATGCCGGGAATAGGTTCCGGCGTGAAGACACTCTGTTTCCAATTTTTCGCCAATTTTTTGAGCCATTGTGTATTGAGTGGCGGAATTCAACGCCGGGCTTTTGCCTTGTTGCCAGAGCGAAGAAATGAATTCATTTCCTTGAGTAGCGATCAAACACACAACCGTCGCGTTACTGACACATCCTTGTGCCGCTGCGCCGTGGCGGCCACAGACTCCTATATATATAGAAAATGTGTGCTTAAAGTAAATTTAAAAATGTGTAGATTATGTTATTGGTATAACTTTTAAATTATATTGTTTACAACATAATTCAAAAAATGCTAACAGTCTTGTAGTCTCTAGTATAGTAGTAATCCAGTAGTAATCTAGCCTTTGTAACGATTTCAAGGTACATATCACCGTCCAGATCAGATTCGGGCGTGACAATACAACGTTCTATAACGTTCCCGACGCGCACCTCCACGCTGCACTCGCGTCGCCGTCGCAACGCCGAGCTTGTCAAAGCTGCTGAGAGCAGAACCTTGAGTGGAGTGGAAGCTTTACGGATAGCTTTAGGTTTGGCTAAGTGAGTTATCGTTTATTTAAATTAATATTCTTGTTGCTATTATTTTATAATTTTACACTTTATCTCTAGCTGGAGCCAGAGAGAGTAGAGTGCTAAATGCAACGGTCTCTGCATATCTTTTGCCTCTCGTCCACGGTCATCATGCTTTTTACATTCCTCCAGTATCATGAATAGTCAACCGAGTTTGCATCAAATGAGCGATATAATGTCGTCGCAAGATAGCTGTCATTCAACTAAGGAGTTGAGACGTGTCAGTTGTGGTTTCAAATTCCGCTGAAAAAAAAATCTACTCTAGAATATAAGAGTTACATTGCACTGGTTATATTAGTACATTATTGGATACACATACTGTAACATCACACATACTGCAACATGAGTCAAATTATGATCAGTCTACGTACTACTACCACTAATGCTATGATTAGTAGTAGTAATAACAAGTGAATGTAAGTTTTTTTTGTAATAGCGAAGACGCGTCAGTCGAGCGCTCGCGACGCCAGACGGCTACCACCGAAGAGCTGTGCCAGGCCCGCACCCAGTTCATCCAGCCCCGCGCCGCCCTCAACAATAAAGGGAACTGGCGATACGTTGTTAATATGCCCGATAATATGACGCAGCTTGTGAGAGCTGAGATTTGCACGTAAGTTAACGTTTTCAGTGAACCTATATAGAATTAATAATAGGCTACGATAGAAATTTCGATATAAATTTTTTACTATTGTTTTACTATTGTTTTGCTTATACGATTTTTTTGTCTCTGAGTAGAGTCTATTTGTAAGTGTACGGAAGTCGTGGCCGAGCTGTTATAGCTGAAATATTGAAAATGTAAAATCTGCTCAAAAATTTTCAACTGCACTAGACACAAAGTGTTCACACAACGGCTGATGTCCTACTAATTACTATCGTATCATAATAAATTTTGTAATTAGAATTTGATATACACTGTGAGTGTACCGTGTATAGTGTCTGTCGTATTCTATTCGTACATTAAAGATTTCAAAAAATATATTGTAATTAGTAATTTTAATAAAATTACAATAATGATTAAAATGTGAAAAAGACATTCATATGAGATTTCAGTGATTATAGTTTTTACAAGAAATTATTATAATAATTTAAGGACGCTATCTGGATAATATTTGTGTAACTAAAACATTTATAACAGCGCCATCTATTATTGAATAGAAATGCGATTCGTTTTTAAAGTTTTAATATTAAAATATTATTGTTTCATATTTCTTTAACAGGTCAAATGAATGCAGTGGAATTTGTACACTACCCATTGGATATACTTCCCGTTGCGAGCAAAAGTATATACAAAAACGTTTAGTGGCCCTCGAATCGAGCGGTCAAAACTTGTATACTGATGTTTTCTGGATACCGAGCTGTTGTCAGTGCACTATTATGAATAATAATTAATGTTTATGTTCATTTTAATTTTGATGATGTAATTTTAAGATTTGATATGCTTGTTTAATATTGAAAGCTTCTCAGTTATTGCTACCGGCCACAAGATGGCGCTGTACGCTTAAGCTTTCAATTGCTGTGTATATGACTAAAAGCTTGATGTGACAGGCAACTCGCTTTACAGCGATTTGTATTAATTTTATCATTTATTCTACTATTAAATGAAATTTTATTTTGGCTTATTTTTATGCAAAGTCATGACATTAACGATGTAATATGTTTTTATGTAATGGTTCTGTGTGTTTCTATTAGGTAAAATTTTATGAAATTAACGTAGAATCTAAATGACAGACTATTAAATAAATATGTATATAAATATAGATTAATAAGAATATTAAATCGAGTATTATTTTTTAATTTAATGTGGTATGTAAATACGAAAAATATATATTAATATTATTTAATTATTGTATATGTTTTGCTGATAAGAAATTATATTTTCTTTTATATTTTCAATAATTAATAATATATTGTAATACTGTTTTTTTAATTATGTTTAATGCTTGTTTGCATGATTGTTTCGCAGTTCCGGGCTTATACCTAACTCTACAATATGATGTTTAGTATTTAAATATAATTTTAAACTCGCAGAAAATATGTTTTTTTTTGGGTTCAATCGCTAAAAACATTTATATTTAATAAAATTATCCGTTGATCCATCAATTATGACGCCGTTAAGTCACAGCCTCTTACTGATCTTGATCCCCATTGGGGGAAAATGAAAATAATTTAAATATAATCATTTATATTGTTTTATTTTCCCAGCTCTGGGTGAAAATGCATTATATGTGTAGGTATGTTCTGAAACTAATAATTTTAAATTAAATTATACAGTTTGACCGCTTAATATTGATTAAGCGGTCAAACCGTATAATTCAATTTAAAATTCATATTGATGAATTTATACTTTTTAACTATGTGAAAATATTATTGACAATAATTCTTACAGTAGTAGCTGCTGTGCATAAATAATACATTTTTCATATAAATTTAAAATAAATTATGTCAACGATTTTCGTAATAATAAATAAATGTAAAAAATTATGTTTGTTTGATTTTTTACAACACAATTCAAGTTTCTGTTAAATTTTTATAGATATTTACTTGCTTGAAAATAACAATAATTCATCTTTTCAATTGGTAATAGTATGTTTATGCGATAAGAAATAGTTGAGACCAGTCATGGCGCAGTTTGTGACTGTAAACGCGACAGATTGTGGGTTCGATCCCCATTCAAAGAAATGAAAAAATATTTCATTTCTTCGCCCTAGTGTCGTGGCAAAGCGCGGCGTTACGTTCGCCTCTCAACACGCTATGTCTCCAGAATACGGCGGAAAGCTGGAGGCGAATGGTCTCAATACAGGGGCTCTCTTTGCTTACCCTGCTATACGCAGGATACAGCGTGAAGCTGAAAAAAAAAAAGTTAGGAAGAAGTTATTTTAATTTTCACGTTCTGGTAAGACAAAACTCAACGTTGAGTATCGCCACTAAACACGCAATGCCTTGAATTCAGGCTCACTGTTTGTCATATGTCCATGTGGAGTCCCTTGTCCCATATCTATTTTATTTATACGATACGTATGGAGAAAGGCTCTTTAATGAGTTTTCAGTTATGGAATTCCGATAAGAAAGCGATAATTAAATGTCAAAATGACGACACTAGGATGACCACAAGCGAAATTGTTGTTTTTGTTCATTGATATTTCGCACAAAGCTGTATGATTATATCTGATATAATCATACAGCTTTGTGCGAAATATCAATGAATGTTTGATTGTGTTTTTGTAATAATAAGTCCCTAATCATCATTTAAAGCCTTAACATGCCCTTTTTTATACAATTTTTTATCCTACAACTAGCAGAATTGACAAAGAGAAGATGATGTCAAAACAAGTTCAAATTATGCGTGTTCAGTGGCGGAACTCAATGATCAATGAACTCCAAAACGAATCCATCAAAAAAAGACTGTAATGTTATATTGGTTATTATTATTACTAACGGAAAAATAATAAAAATAATAATTCACATCCATCCATATATATATACATTATATATATGGATGGATGTGCATCTTATACTGTAAATGTACTGTAATTTAAAAACTGCTAAATTAATTCAGACAAAAATAGATTGTGTACGTGATATAGTGTTTTTATCTACGTCATACATTCATCATTGTGTAACTGAATAGTATTTACTTTATTTATTTAAAATTAAAATTTTCTTATAAGCTATTTTATTCAACAAGCAAGACGGTGGCCAGAAGTCTTAACACTAGGTCCCTATGCCTACCCTGTTATGTGCGGGATAATCTATTACTTAAGCATTATATAAACAAGACAACCGCATATTCCATCAAATATTCACGAAATTATTCACCTCATATTATAGTGAGAAATTGTTCTGTTTGCACAATCTGTTTCTTTATAGACTCTTCACTGTCAGGCAATCTTAGAAACATGGTACTCTAAATAGGGCCCGCATCTACAGCATTTTCCTCAGATTGAGTTAACAACGCAGTTAGAGGGTGAAAATCCGGTTGCGAGGGACAGCATGGGCCCTCGGGTGAACGGAACCTACCTTAACTTATTTTGTCTTAAGTAACGAAATAATTTGTTTATGTAAATAGAAGTATCGTATGGTGGATATTTTGTTATTGAAAAGTAATTTTGAAAGCTAATAATATGTGATGTGATATATGAAAGCTCTAGAGTATAGGTTTTCATTTTAAAGTATATTATAAGTAAATTTGCATGTACCTAAATTGTTTATTATAAAAAAAACCCTATATAAGGTTTTTTTTGAATAAACAATTTAGGTAAGAGCTGCAAAGGGAAAAAAATAACAAAGCTCAAAATAAAAAAGGAATACCAAACGTTTAGTGTCTCACAAACGCTACAACCCGTTCAAATAACCGAGAGCACTCGTACACAGCGCCAAAACTCGCGCTTTTAAAATAAAAATCCAAGCAAAAAGTCGACACGCGTAAAAGTAAAAGAGGAAGCGGGGAAAAAATCAATGCCTGCGTTTTATGTTCTGTGCGTGTGACAGATCGGTTGTCATGGCAACCACGGCGGGGGGAGCGCGTGGCGGGAAAAAAGGACGTAACGCGGCGGAGGAAACAAAATGGCGTTTGTGTTGGGCGCGCAAAGTTGACGTTCGGATGCGTTCCGTTTTACGATGTTGTTCGGGTATCGGAGAGTGCGTCGAGGCGGGCCGGGGCGAGGGGTCGGTAATCGATATTACGCACTTTGTAGCAATGAAATTGGCGCGCTGCAAGAACGCTTGCACGCACTGCAACTTTTATGTTTTGGATTTTTTTTCTAGTTTTATGATTTTGGTGCTGTGTTTACAGTATTTGTGGTCTTGTTTATGTTTTTGTTCTAGTTCGAAAATATGAAGTTTTTAAACAATTTTCTTGAGATTTTACAAAAACATATATACAAACTTTAATTAAAAACATAGTTTCACTCAATACTATTTGATATTAAAAACATATTTAATATGTAAAGAATTTTATATTATTTCAATGAACCAACCAGTTTAATATAAGAAGCGATAAACATAATAATTAGTTATATCCTAATATAAGCTTCAATAAAAAAAAACACAACTACGTAAACACACACTAAACTAATCATATTGGAAATTCACAAAATTGACTCCATTCAAATTGGATTCCAATTTTCTCCACATAAAATATTAGTCAGCAATAAAAATATAATCAATAACAGTGCACAGATGGCGAATGGAAACGCATGCATAGAAAAAATAATGACGTCGGGACAGTTAGTAATTCGTTTGTGAAAATTTGATGAGTCACTCGGGCGCGGTGCAAACACCGCAATTACTGTAAACGCACTAAATTTAAGACTTTCTTAGAAAACTAATACCCAAAGTAGAAATAAACGGTCATAGTCTATATAATTAAAAATAATTAAATTATATTTGATATATACGTCTGTGGAAAATTAAGTATTTTATATATGTATAAAGTATAATATTATAATTATGCATTTTGTACGCTTAGAGTGACTCACGACGTGAATAGCGGTCTTTATTTTTTGCCAATTTCGTGTAATGCGTACTGGCCATCGTCACGCTTACTTTAACAATATATTATGTACATATGTATGCTATATACTGATATGACTAATATAAAAATGAGGTTTTACAAGAAAAGCGCAATCAATACATAAGCATAATATTTTTGTGACTTTTACATGAACTTAAAGCTTAAAATCCAGATTATATTTATTGTTAAAAATATAAAGAAATAAAATATTCTGTAAGTTTACTAGTAATAATATTTTCATATAATCCTCAGTTTAATTAAGTAACAACATAAAAATAAGCTATACTATTTATCAAATAAACTATAAACGACTCTACAAAGCTCTTGCAAAGACCCTGTTCATATCGATCGCGCAGCCGAGTTTAGTATAGCTTGAAGTATAGTATAGTTTTTTTTTGCAATTATAATCCTTATTTTAAAAGAATTAAAAGTGATAATCGTACGCTGAACAGAAACTATTGTAAGTCGCGTTATATCGTCGTACTTTAACGACGGTTTTGGTAATATATCAATGTTATTATTTAGCATTGTGAATACTGAATAAAATAATAATGTTCCGTTATGTATGTATTTTCACATTCATATCTATATAATTTTATATTATTTTAATTTATTTAATGTTAATGTCCTACGGCACTTGTTGGTCGTGGGTTTTTCCTTTATTTTGAATTTATTCGCAGTAGATAAAACCTAAAGAAAATCATAATCGTATAATCAAAAACCTCAAGGTGACGATGTTTTAGGGATAATGAATGGATTTGATTACTTCTGTTGCAATTGATTTTATTCTAAACATAAAACCATAGAAAATATATAAAAATTGAACATTTTGATCGAAAAATGCAGATCACTTCTATCTGTCTATCAGCTTATATTTAAGTTTACGTTGTATGAAACAAAATTGATATAAAAGTTAAAATTTAATATGGCATGCCTTACTTTGTATGAGTTCTTCGTTGGCTCTCATCAGCATAACTACTTTCTAAGCCAGCAAAAACATTCCGTAGGACTGGACGTACTGATTTTTTTCGCTAAATAAAAAAATAATATTTTTAATAAACTTATAAAATAAATAAATAAATAAAGCTTCACACTGTATCCCGCACACAGCAGGGTAGGTAGAGGGAACGTAGTGTTAAGACACTCCGTTCTCCACTTTCCGCCGAGTTCTGGAGGCATTGCGTGTTGAATGGCGGAACTCAATGCCGTGCTTTGCCTCGACACCAGTGCGAAGAAATTAAAATATAAATGTAAATAAATATTTTATTAGAGTGGGGATTGAACTCACAACCAGTCGATTTTACAGTCACACTTTTTGCCCCTGCGCCACGACTGGCCTCAAAGAAAAAATAAAAATTATTGACTTTCGATTTTTTAAATTTTTAACATCTCATATTTGTATAGTGGTTAATATAGCCCATACGCACTTTAGTGACCACAATATGATGATGATAATAAATCAATACTACTTTAATAGCACATTATTATAATGCGACTGTAAACACGACGGTTGTGGGTTCGATTTCCATTCAGAAGAATGAAATACTCAACATTTTTATTTCCTTGCTGAACTTGGTAACTCAACACGTAGTGCCTAATATATTTGGCGGAAAGTGGGCAACGGATATGTCATAATGGGAAACGGAGTGTTTTAACAGTAGGTTTCACGGTTTCCACTGTCTATCCTGCTATGTGGGAATAAGCGTCAAACTAAAAAAAAAATATTTTAATAATGATTGTAGATAATTATTTCAAATTTTACTAACTTACAGTCTTACCCTTTGAGATAAGGTTGAAAGTAGAAACTAGTAGAGTAAATACAGAGTATCAGTTCCACGCTGTCTCACGCGTATAGGTAAGTAGAAGAAACCTAGTGTTAAGACACTCCGTTTTCCACTTTTTGCCAAATTTTTTGAGGCATTACGTGTGGAGTGGCGGACCTCGAGGCCGGGCCTTGGTACCAGAGCGAATAAGTAAAAATATAAATAAATAATAATTCATTCTCCCGAGAGGGGATCAAACCCACAACCGTCGCTTTACGGTCACACCATTGTGTCCCTGGCGCCACGACGGCCTCATATAGAGTAAAAATATAATAAGAGAAATTGAAATTAAACAAAAATCTTTCTCAAATTAGGAAGCTGTATCACGATTCTCGTTAGAGCTTAAAAGCTATTCTTCCGCAATAAGAAATTAATTAGTGAAACAATGACAAAGACGAAACTTAGATAAATAAGTATATGATACTTAATAATTTCTTTTCTCATTTCTTCGAGACTATTAATCATAACTAACGACCAGATAGAATATTTACAATACATAGTAAATGTAAGATATGTAAGTTTTGCTGAATTATCTTTCTATTGTATTAAAATTGTTTTTGTGAATTAGTAAAATAAATAAATCAGCTTCACGCTGTATCCTGCACACAGCAGAGTAGGCAGAGAGAACCTAGTATTAAAACAAACTTCCGCGTACTGGCCTGGTTTTTGTGAATGATTTTTATAATTTATAATACAGTATGAAAGTCAAAATCATCGTACATGTTTATTACAGCGAGTGAAACGAAGTAAGCGGGTGGGAGGCAAGGGCCAAAACGTTGGTTATTTTCCTTAGTAACTTGTATAATTTTTACAATCTCAATCAAAGACACTTTGTTCTCTCCACTTTTAGAATTCAAGAAATTGAATGTTGAAAAACGGACATCAACGTCCTGAGAGAGCCGGAGCCATTTTGCGACTGCAGCATTAAAGCTTTTATATAAAAGATTAATATTATTTATAAAATTTATAGCAAATAGCTTTATATAAAAAATACCAGTAATCATGCTTATCTAGTATTAGCAGAACATTAATTTTTCTCGTGATCTTTAAATCTCTAAATATCACAGTCCTTATTATTATTGTTACTTACACACAATTTAATAATTTTAACATTTGACGCGTCTAATTAGAGTATTCGTCAAAAGTTACATAATTTCATTTTCCATTGCGTATTTAAAGCCACGCCTTCTCCTAACCGAAACTATAACGTAGAGTGGAATTTAGTACATAAAAATTGCGTTTAATATTTATTATTTGATTATGTTTATTTATTGTATTTTATTTTTCATTATTATATTGTAGATATATAGTATTAGTAATAACAGTAGCAGAAGCTGTCGTGCTTCATCCGTACAAGGCCTGACTATAAACGCGACAGTTGTTGGTTCGATTCCCACTCTTCTTTTTTATTTCTGCGTTCTGTTAATAAAACAAAATGCAGCGTTGAGATTTACTATTAATTACGCAATGTCTCGAAAATTGGGCGGATAGTTACGAACAAAGTGTCTCAAAGTGTTGAGACACTTTGAAACTTTTTTGAGGGAAATCTGCTTACTCTGATATACTCTTGAAAGAACGTGAAAGTTAAAAATAGTAATAATAGTATTTGTAAATATGTATAATGTTGTTAATTCCTTTATTTATCAAAAAATCAGGCTACGTAGCTATTTGATATTAAATCTTTATACTAAATAGCTACGGAGTATAAATTTAAAAAAACCAGCTTCACGCTGTATCCCGCACACAGCAGGGTAGGCAGAGGGAGCCTAGTGTTAAGACACTCCTTTCCCCACTTCTGCCGAATTCTGAAGACATTGCGTGTTGAGTGGCAGAACTCAACGCCGCGCTTAACCTCGACACCAGAAAATAAATAAATAAGTATAATAAGTAGTATAAATTTATTTAATAAAAAAAGAAAATCAGCTTCACGCTGTATCCCGCACACAGCAGAGTAGGCAGAGGGAACCAAGTAAAACACTCCGTTCCCCACTTTCTGCCGAATTCTGGAGGCATTGCGTGTTGAGTTGCATTTATTAGATTTGGTGGTATTTATTTAATAAAGTACAACATAATTAATTCTTAATTCAATAAAAACATTACTACAAGTCAAACTTTCATTATATAGAGTTAATAACGAACTCTATATAATAAAAGTTTGATTTTTAAACAAAATATAACAAATCTCTTTTTTTGTATAAAAAGTTATACTTGAGCTTTCTATTGTAATCAAATTGTCAACATCGGTGTAATCGCTATAAGCGTATCTTAGACCTTTTGTCGTTGCATATGTCGTGTAGCATCTGCCAACGAAACAGTCCATTTAAACTGTTTCAGCTGCTTAATAGGATGATATCGAATTTGATTTCTTCAGTTTCGTATTTGAGTTGATATAAGTAATTATTTAAACATATATTTTATATTTTAGAATACTGGAGATGCATTAAAAAGATTATATAGTCGACTCTACATAAATAAATGTTAAAACATTTGCTAAGTTGTTAATCGATTTTCTATTGAAAGATGACACCGATTACCCTATATTTTGCAACTGTATGTTATTGTAATTTAGCAAGGTAAATGTCGAGATAACGAGGGTATATTAACTGGGTGAAGGGGATCAGCTAGGAGTCTGTCAAGTGTTTCACTAACAGGCCACGGGGCACCTCGCGAGGGGCCAGCGATATAGGTGAGCAGCATGGGGAGCAGCTCTACCCTCCTTACACCTTACGCCACGAGCAAAATAATCGGAAACACCAACCTGTCGCAACACGCACCCTTGCCAAAACGGCGAAATAATTCCATTACTGGGCATCAACTGAGGAAACGATATGGAAATGAGCGTGGAAACCGAATATACGAAAACGCGAACGACGGAACAACTCGAAACCAAACGTGATCGATCGAAAGCTTGTTGCGAGTTGTAAGTAAACAGATCGAAGCGCTGCCTCGAATCCCGCCAAATGCAGCGACAGCTGTGCGTAGCTCGTAGCGCGTAGCCGCCGCGCGCCGCCGCACGCCGCCGCGCCGCCGGTGGAGGCGCCACCGGCCCTATTATTATTATTTGTAAACAAGCTGCGGGCGCGCGGGCGGCGCGCGGGGGGAGCCCGCGGACGAGCGCGGGCGGCGGCGCGTCGGGGGGGCGGTCACGTGACCCGCCGCCATTGGCCGCCGCGCTGGCAGCTGCATGCCCGCGCTAGTCCGCCGCCGACCGCTGACGAGACTGCACGCGCTTTCACTCCCGCGTCGCAACACGCACCGACGCGATCGCGATCTGCAGCCCTTTTTGTTTATTTTTCGCGCGCGTCCTTCGGGCCGTTTTGTGTTTCGGAGCAGCGAGACGAAGAAAAAAAGGAGCGGATGGATCAAGCGACCGGAGAAGGTAGCGCGAGTTTGTAAAGTTTTGTGCGAGTTGAAAAGTCGTGGAAGTGTTTGTAAAGTAGTATAGTGGAAGCTTCTGGTTGTTTTTGTGATGTTGGTTGGGCAGGACGACGGCGGTGGAGCGTGACGCGGGCTCCGGTGCCGGCTCGCGCGCTTCCGCCAGAGCTTTCGTTGTGCTTTTGCGAATTGATCCCCGTTTTCCTGTCATGGCCATGCCATTGTCACAACACAAGGATTGTGAAACGTAAACAAAAATTATATTTAACAGTTTCAATGTTACATTCAAATTAATGGATCTATGTAATATATATATTCGAGTAAAGCTTCAATGATTTTATAAAATAGGAATGTTGTTTGAAACGTTGTTGACAAGATGAGTATGCGCAGGAACACGGGGTGTAGAGTAAATTAATGCGATGATACATCGGAATGTCATAGTTATTACGCATGATTCGCAATTTATCCTTTAATTTTATTAGAACACTCAAAATGTAATATTGTAAAAAAAAGGTAGAGATGTTAAAAAAATAGTTTATTTTGTTTAGAAATCAAATTTGTAGATACATTAAATTATACACTAATCAAGTATTTAAATAAATATACATTAATTATATGTAATGAATTGAATATGTTGGAATTTTCATTTATTACTACATAAATCTAATAAGATGCCCGAAAAAAATGATGTTACTTCTCATTAGAGATATAACTAAAATACTACGCTTATTTTGACTTAGTATCTTTTATTCTGTAGAAAGTTCTGCATACTAGGCTTTAAACGTGTAGAGACTACTATGACACATTGTAAATGCAATATAATTTAAAAAATATATATTCTATTTTTATACTAGTACGTACTGTATACATACAAATATATTAATAACTAAGGGATTCGTTTCAAATCATTTAAAGAATTATATATTATATTTAACATAGCATGCTCTATATGTATAACATATTAAAGAGCATAGCCCACCTCATAAGGGAAAAAGAGAACTTCTAATAGGAGTAGTTGTTTATTCAAAGAAAAAAAATCAGTGATACTATTCTACACTCTGACATTAAGTTCCAATAAAGTTAATATAGCTATAATTCTACTTAACCTCAGCTTCACCACATATCTTAAAACAATAACAAGACAATTTAAAAATAAAATCATTCCTGTCTTTCATCGTTACAAGCAAGTACAATCAAATAAACGTGTCTCTAATATAGTACGCGCTCTACATACATTATTTACGATAAGAGTCTATACGACGAGCAGTTAACAGCGAAGACGACCCGGACGGTCCCACGGAATAATCGAATAAATAATACGCCTTCCTCCCGTGAATGCGATAATGGCGAGTCAAGTTCAGTGCGGCCAATGAAAACAAATAAACAAATTGGCCAATTTTGCCGCTGACTGCCGCTGCCGATGGTAAGCGGTTGTGCAACGAACTTCCTTTGAGTTATGCTTCCTTTTTCTAGATTTGTTTTTTTTAAATTTTGTTGTTTATGTATGTCAGAGGCTCGTGGTTTATGGTTCTGCCCGTTAAAAATATAGATATGAGTTCTCTAATCTTTTATCTTGCAAGGCTATACACATTTTTTAATAGCTAAATGCTACTTAATTTCTGTATATATTTGTATATTTCACTGATAGCTAAGAATATGTATTTATTTTTATAATATAAGCATAGCTTCCACTTACAATTTTGTAAATTTGGGCTCTACTAACGATACGAATAAAATATCTTAATATCCATAAATAACTATACCTATATTGTTTATTTCCAAATATTGAAATATGTTCATTGAAATTTAAAAGTACTACTTGGATATCTCACTTTAAATTAACGATCAGCCGTTTGTAAAACATAAGTGTATAAGATACTAGAAAATATCTTCCATTCAAAACTAAAAATTTTATTTTCCTACCTACGATATAGAGACTAAAATTGAATTCTAGTAGAGTTCTGTGAAATATTTATATATATTTAAGTTTTGTTTATAACAAATTTTTCTTTCATTTTATTTCTTCATTCTGATTTCCCATAATAAATACATACATACACCTGTTAAGTGTTTATCATGTACTCTGGATCCGTTCTCTTTACCTTGTTTGGAATAATTTGAGTTTAATCTTTATACTGGGTTGACCTATAACTCCTTGCTTTCGTAGACCTACTTATCATTTCCAGAACAACTACTTACAATCAATTCAATTTTTACTCGAGGAATTATACTTGCATTCGCTTGAAAATTAAACTTCCGACCGACGCTCTTTCGTTTACAGTCAGACAATGTTCAATTCCGCTACAATCGGGTTCAATTTTGAATTCATTTATAACTAAAATTGACTACAACAACAACTTTTGCTAATACAGTATTTCATTAATTCTTACATTTTAGCTGGTAGAGTATTTCCTTTTTTAGATGTTTCAAAACTCTATATTTGTATGTCAATAGAAAATGTCTAACACGTTAAATATCTTTTGATAGAAGGGAATTCATAATATCTTTACTTACGCAGAACTATTATGGTTCTACATAAGTAGCAAAATTAGACCCTGCTTAAACTTAATAGTTATATATTAAAGAACGTTCAGTAGTTCCTAAGATGTGCGTGTATAAGCAGACACCCATCATGAAAGTTAAACCTCGAATAAGCTAAACCTTGCATGGTTGATACTTTTGATTTGATGATTATAATGTTTTAACTCCTATATTCATATTACGGTTAAATGTATCATCTCACTGGATATATAGGCGAAGAACAGTAAATTAAAAAAAAAACACTGATTGTTTTTATTGTCTTTCTATAATTACCTAAAGTCTACTGTAATAGAGTGCTAAATTAATGACGCGATAGTTTGATATTAAAAAATGTCTTTGATCTCATCTCCTGTCTTTGATAATATCAATAATCTACAATAGTAGCTACTCAATATATTATTGAACTGTACAAAACTCGACTTATATTTTGATCCAATGGCATGGTAATTTGAAGCTCGCATTTTTATATATAAATTATATTATATTTTTCAGTAAATCTTATATTTGTAAGTGGTTCGGTTGTATTCTTTTATATATCCACGCTGACATAAAGAACTATATTTATGGCAAAAACAAAAAATGTAAAACACAGTAAAGAATCCCAATGTAAAACGTTCGAAACGGCTTCCTAAACAACGTTATTTGTGAAAAATAAATTTGTTAATACAAAATATTTATAATTATAAGAAAATTTAACTTCTAAACACCTTTTACATATTATAAATGTTGCTCTATACAAATAAATGTCACATCTTCGAGCCGTCAAACCGACAAGTACCTAATATGTACAATATATTAAATCGATTCATATTTTCTTAAGGATAATCCGCATCTTATTGCTCCTAAGTAAACTAAGGGTTTCGGTTTTCATATTGAATATATAAAAGCTTCGCGTTCAAACATTCGCTGGACAAAGTTTGTGAGTAATTGACGATATTTTATTTAGACGGAGTCTCGCCGGTGAACGCTCGGTGGCATTGTATCAGAGATCGCACTCCGATCTCTATTTCGGTGCTCATTCAATATATTCGCGAGTCGTTATTGATAATAAGTGGCGTTATAACGTCTACTCTGTTTCTAGTACTAATTGTTTGTTGGTTCAATTTTTCTCTTTGTTCTGTTTATATGAAAATCCGTATATATAGAGCATATTGATTCGTTGGACAGTTATAGGATTGTCTATTAGTTGTCTGGTATTAAAATACTTTGTAAGCAGCGTCATTTGCTCTAATTCTGCTATTCTATATACATACTACTTTCATGTATTGTATTGTTAATAGATGTTTTCTTATCATTTATCACTTTTTAAATATTTGATTAATGTTTTTACTTTTATTTCAAGATTTGTGTAGAGTTACCTAAATGAACAGATGTAAAATGTTACTTTGGTAACAGTAAAATTTAAATAATGGCTGTAATTCAAAAAGGAAACAATACTAAATCATACAGTGCATGTGTGACTTCCTTCAAATTTAGTCAGTCTCATAGGTGTAAGTACAAAAAATACTCAATTTCCGATGTCGCATCTGATAGTAAAAGACGTATGCACAAAAAATCTTTACAAAACTATAACAAACCGACTTACTAATGCGTTTGAATATCTAAAACTATTCAAATTAGAACTCTATCGTGTATACAATAGAGCTTAAAACGTTAACATTTAATTTTATGCATTATAATTTAATATTGTGAGGTATTAAGGCATAAGAAAAAGTGGTAGTGTGGGAAAGATTGTTGTAAAAAACGCCACATCTGCGTCTCTATTCATAATTCGAGTGCCTCAATGGGATGGGACGGTAACTCTATATCGGTATTCCTATCATTGTACTGTCTTAATCACGGCCCGTCTTTTGTTTTATATGTCACGTCACTGACGTCACGTCACACTTTAGGTATGAATATCGGTGTTTTTGTACTGCGAGACATGTGGTCATAATTCATGCACGCGATTGACTTTTTGCTTTATTAAAAGACAAGATGTATTTGTTTTATTAAAAGATATTTTCGAAGAATATTTTTAAACATAAAGATGTTCATGTCATTGTCGTTTATAGGGTTTTTTTATATGTATTATGTGTATGTTTGTATTTTATTTTAGTGCTTTAGCTGTAGGTAACAGTTACAGTACAAATACTCATATAAACTAGTTTCCAATTTGAATTAACTATTCAAAATTTTATCTACCTTTTTATGTTTTTAATTCATTACAATAACACTTGTTTTACATAATACGACTAAATATTTTTTTAATAATTATTTGAAAAATAATAGGTTAGTTAATAAGTAACTCGAAATTATAAATTTTACTTTTAAATTAGTTCTTAAAATTTATTTATTTTATATTTATTATTTTATTTAAAACATATTAAATATAATAATATATATTTATTTATAAATTAACTGTAAAGCTAGTATCACATGTATCTTTTGTATGAACTTATAGATTCTACTAAGGTTTGATTCTCACTTGGTGAAATAATTTTTCCATCACTAAATACGCAATGTATCGAAAATTGGGTGGAAAGTGGGGAACAAAGTATTTTAATACTAGATTTCTTCTACATATCGTGAATTTATGATATTTTTATGTGCCATTTGTATTACACAACACTGTTGTATATATAAAAACTAAAATTAATTATAAAGCGTCTTAAAATAATGAATTTTATTATAGTTGCATATATAATAGCATACAATAGGGTCTACATTATAATAATAAGTGTGATGTACGTATCCTGTGTTTGTGGTTATTATATTGATGGCGTTCGCGGGAGCGGTCAGAAATTGCTGCGCCATAGAGATTATACGTTTAAATAAAGACTGACACTATAGAAATTTCATTATTGATCAATAAATGAATATTTTTCGTCAAATTTCGGCAATTTGTAATTTAATCTGTATTATTATATATCGAAGCCTCAGTTATAATAGCGTTTACAAGTAGTATAAAGTTTGCATAATTGATAGATAAAGGTATCGATAACTTTTATCAGTAAAATGATCAGTGTAACGGAGATATCAGTTTCCGGCGCAGGTATTATGCGCAGGCGCCGGATGTGATACTTTGTATAACACAGCCGGTAGTGCTATAAAATTTATTTAAGTAAACCAATACTTTTAAAACTTTATTACTCGAAGTAGGCATGCAGCAATTCATAAGCCACATCACATTTTGAAATATTTTCTTTCATTCTCTTCAAAGTTCTCGACAAAAGAATCACGATAAATCTGCCTGCATTACCAAAAACGCTTACATTAAAACATCTGTGAAACAATGGGTATTGCATTAACGCGCGCATTTCCAACGGCGTCGCAAAAGCGAAAACATGAAAATAGCGAGCAAACTTCAAGTTCAGCTTTCAAGATTCAAGGATTTCCGAACGTCATCTAAACGTGCTCGGCGTTGCGCCAGAACGCGCCAGAACGAGCCAGGACAAAAAGGCGACAACATCCGATGCTAAAAATAAGCCGTATAATTACAGCGCAAAGCTGAAAGCGCAATGCTTTCGCTGCAGCGGTTGTACGGTTGCCCTTGACAACCGAGACCCAGATACTATCGCGTTCCGCTCGCACACATGCGCCGCTCACGCACACACGCGCGCCGCCGCATACACGGACAGATCCTGGCGCGCACAAGCACGATCGCCAAATAATAAAGCACGCACACAAATCCAAAGTTGCGTTCCGTTCCGACTGAGCTTTTTAATCTTTTTTTCGACGAACACTCTTTGTGCGCATCTACAAAGAGTTTCGCCTTGTGATTACTAGTCGGGACATTTTGATCGCACTTTTAAGGCTTGATGACGCAATGTTGGAGTGATTTTCTTTTGATTTTTAGAAATTAACTAAAGGCATCAAGGCTGTGCGAAGATTATAATATATTTAACTTTGTTTCTTTGTTTATCACAACATGACCGCTACAAATCTCCATTTAAAAAGTAATTTAATATTTACATTTTTTATCACCATTCAAAATACTATGTGTAAGTAGTACCTAATCTTAGTGAGAGTCGTCCCGACTTTAAATAGAGGCTTTGATGGTCCTTATGCGAATTCTCAGTTAGTTCCGACTTCCGAAAATGTTCAAGTGGCGTAAGTTGTAGATGTATAAAACTTTCCTTTCCCCAGGAAAATCGACTCGAGGGGTAGAAAAAGTTGAAACAAGCATGTTTGCAATTCAACTTTTTTTTTTAAGATAAATAAAAGACATATTTTAAAATACCTAATCTCAATTTCAGTATAAGAAAAATATATTCTTTTACTAACTATAATAATACTTTCATGTTACTAATATATTATTATATTTAATCATAGACCATCCTGAACCATTTTTATCAAAAGCTTTATAAATAAATTCCTATTTCTATTTTAGAATTAGTTTTAAGTAACATGTCAAAAACAATACGGTTAAAAATAAAATGCTATCAAAAACGCGGTTTTAAATCTAATTCTACCAAAATAGTTGTCTTAAAATAGTGGCTCCGAAATAGAGCGTAGCACTAGCGTACCCTTCTATTAATAGTTTGTTTACAACAGCAACACGTGACGAGATATTCCAATAGTTTAGGACGTACAAAATATTTTGTGAAATATTATTGAACTGCAGGATTGATAAAATTCAGAGATGTTTTAGCTTTTTTATGCAAAGATATTTTTATATTTTAAATATTTTTTAGTAGAACCGCGTCTGACTGGTGTTGAGTACCGCCAACGAACACGTAAATTCTTGAATTTGGGGGAGAAAGTTAATAACTAATTGTCTAATTGTATTGCTTTATTGTATTGTATTTATTGCCTATTGCTATTTGTGAGATACAACGTGAAACTAAAAAAATACATACATATCTATCTATCTATAAATCATGTATAAAAAAATATCCATGTATGTCAAATGTCAAATAAAATAACTCTTTCATATCGCAGATTTTTTAATTGAAATTTAAAATATATCTCTTTTTATTTTTTTAAATGCTTTTTTTAATACGACCCAAATTAGTTAATTTACATTAAACTAGTGTCAGTTATGCAACCATACTTCGCGCCATCGATTTATGCACGCTTCAAAACACAGCATACGCATGCGCTCCCTCGTGCGTAATAAATATACCTGAGCGTTGCCATATTTTTAAATAACAAGTCGATGCCATAGTTTAACACAGAGTTCTACATATTATGTTTTATTGTCCACAGACCGGTGCAGGCCGCACGGATAACACCGGCCAGCCTCCGCCCGCCAGACACAGAACTGAAGAACAAAATCAACCAAAAGCCACAAAAGCCTCAAACCAAAGCCTCCAGTCATATCTTTCGTTTCAAAAAAATTATATAAGCACTATTTTTTAATACCTTTTAACGATAAAATTTACGCAAATAGTATACGCTAACTCCCAAACAGTACAAATTAATTTAAGTCTGAAGTGATCGGTATTTACAATAAAAGAAGCCTTCAAAAGTTTAAAAGAGAATCTATCAACGACCAGTATTTTAACGTTCCAAAATAAAATAGATCGTTAAATGAGTGCACAAATATTTTATTAATAGTTAAAAATTTAATACAAAAACGAACCAATTCCTCGAGCATTTTTTAAAATCAGCCAAAGATTTTTATAAGCCTTAGATATAAGACTCAAATAAGTTAACTGCCTGTTGTTAAGGACTTTTTATATAATTTATTTGATAGTGAGAAATCGAAGATATTGTGATTAGTGTAGTGTCAACCAGTGTGCCGTATAATCGTAACTTAAGTGCTATTTAATATATTGGGGACGTAACGAAGCCAGTTCAAAGAGTACAAATTATCAAGTTCCAGTTCAGTTCCGAGTGTTCAGTACAACGTAAATAGACTTAGTAGAGCTTATTTTTTCTAAAGATAGGTGTGAATAAGAGTGACGCGATGAGGTTGCGTCGAGGTAACACGTCATGAGCGAAACGCTCCGTAGTGAGGCGGGCGCGGATAGCGCGCATTTGCCGCCTTTCTCAACCTTCGGCGAGATGGCCGAGAACGAGCAACGGATACTCACCGCCGATACGCGGCTCCTCGATCCGGGCTGGGAGTACTACGAGAGGACCGGCGACACGGTATCCGTGATTGCCAGCCAGCCGCAATACAGGCCGTGGGAGTCTATGCCCATTACGGTGAACTCGAAAGATGCAATACTCCGGGCTGGCTTCTCATCCCCTCTTGAGTACCAGTCTGTTACGCTACAGCCAATAGCGAACAAGCTACCGTCCTTCCAAAGCCAATTTCAAACATTTCCAGAAACCACAGTCATACCAGAAACGGGGCTCCCAAGTGTAACGCCAGTGCCTGTCACAACCAGCCCAACCCCTAGCGCGAGTCCTAGTCAGTTAACCCAGCTCACGCAACTCACAACTCCTTCATCACCACATCTTACCACTCTGGCACAGGTAGCTCCGCTGTCTACAACTCTAACGACACTGTCACCTGTAAACGCCACAACATTCCATACTTTAACTGCTGTAAATGCTCGGAGCTACCCAATTGTTCCCGCGCCTTTGCAAGCACGAGAACTAGCACCAGCTGGTCAAACATACATCGATGACCGGCATATACAGCTTTATCAGCCAAACATTGCGACAATAAATGCGTTTCCTACACAAAATGGTATATTACATCAAAACGGAACGCTTCTACATCAAAATGGCAGTTTAATACAAAACATTCAAAGCCCTACTGTCGTTCATGTATTGAAAAATGAACCATTCGATGTAAAATCTCTACAAGATAAGTACACACCGAACGGATTACATCACAGTAATTTCCAAAATCCTATGTTGATAGACAACGGATATGACAAAAAAACAAATGGTTTCGGAAGCGGCTCTTCACCAACACGATCAGATTTTCGAAAGAAAGAGAGACGGAAAATGAGAGCGAATAGTTCGGAGTCCGACGGTTCGAACATGGAAGTAGGGTCAGAAAGTAGTGGCCAAGTTGCGGCAGTGTCATCTACTGCCGGCTTCAAATCTCCGATGCATGGAGCTCCGCCTATGAACACTGGACCAATGGAACTCGATGATATATCGAGTGAAAAACAGGTGAGTACCTTAATATTATAATTATGAAATACTTTTTCATAGAAAATTTATAAACTCATTACTAATTAAATAAAAGAGTAACGCCCACTATTGACAAATGCTGTCGGGTGTACAAATATTGTCTGCTAGGCTTGAGTAGGATATATTAGCAGTCGGCTTACGTTATAGATCTGATATTAATGACAAAATGACATTCAATACGGAACACCAACAGGTAATGAGATGACCACTAGTCATCTCAAGCTAGCTTAGAAACGACCATTTTATACAATAAGTAAAATATTCGGTATTAATAAATTAATTAAGCGTGCGTAGAGTTTTGTCACTCAACATCCAATGCCTTCAGAATTCGGCGGTAAGTGGGCAGCAGTGTCTTAACACTAGGATCCTCCCTCTGCCTATCGTGCTACATGCGGGATACAGCGTGAAGCTTTATAATAAATTATTTCTTATTATTTCAACTCTGTCAGAAATATAAATTAATAAAATATGAGTTATATTCACCATAATTGGGCCAATAAAATTAGACCAGACAGTAAATCTGTTTCCGGGAATTGGCAAATTGCGTAAACAAGACGCAAGGGAATAGCGAATAGTCGACGAAAGAGATATGAGAATTCTCTGAATTTCAACCGACAACATGGCGACGGCTCCGGCACATATTCGGAACTTCGAAAAAGGGAAAGTTTTCCAGTAATTCCACCTTTTATTATTCGTGAAGCAGTTTTTATTCTCAATGCCGTGTTCAAAATGGCCGAACTCTCTGTCTTCGCGGCTATAAATTTTATAGTTAGCCGATTCGCTTGCTCCTCCAATAAATTAACTTCCTCTCTCATTTAAAACACAAATTAAAGTAGGACGATTTACGCGTGTCCTGCTTTGAAATTTTCACGAGCTTTTTCTACTTTTTTCTTTCGTTAAGCTACCTTAATGTGAAAAGCGGGCCTCTATAAATAATTAAAACCTTTGACGGTCAAAAAATATTATTATTAATTTATTATTGTATTCAAGAATGGGGCTACAATATAGGATTAACGCTTAATCCAAAATTGTTATAATACGACTTGTTACAAACTAAGACCAATTTACTACGTCTTTTAATTACAATAACGATGGTTACAGGAATCAATAAAAAATACGTAAGAAAAGCTTCTAATTTCTAGAAAAGGTTCATACTAGTGACATTCCATTACAAATGTCAGCATTTCCTAGTCTAATAATGAACACCTTTGCCCGCGCGCAGCTGCTCGCATCTATACTGGAGTAATTACATGCGGCGCGTTTCCCTTACTATTAGAAGTTTATTAAATAGTTACAACTTAATTACAATACATATTTTCAATATAATAATTACAAATTTCACGTTAATGTAAATATCACCGATTTTTGCGGGATAGGAACAGACTTATTATCGTTACAACTGTATTTCTCTTTTTTTTAAACTTATTTAAATATATTTCTGGGTGGAGGAGTCAGGATGGATTAGAATAGGTATATTTATGTATATTTTAAAGTAACATAAAAAAATGTTAATCGTATGCTAGTTAAATACGTCTCACTTCTAGGATAAAAAGGAATAATTTAAGTTACATCTGTATGTGTAAACAAAATGATACTGGCACCGCATCAATTGTTTAAGAAAACAAATAAAAAAGAAAAACGTATTTTCATAGAGAAATCAATATTAACGTTATATTACTAAATGTATACATTTCGTCTGATTATAACGTGTATGTTTAATAGTAATACAATGCGTTGTATTTTATATAAAGATTTTATCGCACACCTCATTAGCAGCACGCACATGGTAATCACAAATTTAAAATTTAATAATGACAATACTGTTAGGCTATTCAGTTATATCAAATTTTCATATCAGCCTATTGTTTTTTATGGCTGTAAACACTTATATATAAAATATTAAGAATTTAATTTTGAGGGCGGTCGTGGCGCAGCGGTACGAGGTGTGACTGTAAAACTGACTGGTTGTGGGTTCGATCCCCACTCGAGGAGATGAAATATTTACTTAAATTTATATTTCCATTTCTTCGCTCTGGTGTCGAGGTTAAGCGCGGCGTTGAGTTCTGCCACTCAACACGCAATGCCTCCAGAATTCGGCAGAAAGTGGGGAACGGGAGTGTCTTAACACTAGGTCTACTCTGCCTACCCTGCTGTGTGCGGGATAAAGCGTGAAACTGATTTATTTATTTATTTATTAAGAATTTAGTACTCGACAGTACCAATTATCTTGCATATAGATATTTATGTATAGCAGTGGAATATATATGATATTTTCTTAATGTAAAACATTCCTTGGTTAAAATGTAACCAACGTCTTAAATAATTCTCCAGAGGGAGGCTTTCATTTTTCGGTATTACAAACGATATTACAATAGCTTTGAGTCTTACGAATGAGTCAAGCTGGGAAAACCGAAGTTTCCTAGAAACTGAACTCATAACAGGGAAGGAACGATGAAAGATAGATATACTTTATATTTTATATATTAAATTACGAGATAATAAATATTCCGTAATGTATAAAAAATAATAATACGAATAATAATGTATATTTCTGGTTAAACTAAACTGTAAAATGACTAAAAAGCTAATGTAAAGTTATAGAAAATGTGACATTTGTATATAATATATTTTATTTTTCAATTATTACATTCTATATAAAAGTAGCAAAACTAAGCTTGTTGATATTTAAACTTAAATCATTAAGTTTAAGGTTAGGCCCATAGATTAAAACGTTAAAAATGCAAAAAATGCATATATGGTGTAAACTAGTTCAATTAGAATATTGTTTATTGACTAACTTCACATCTGTCGTAGAGCAAAGGTGTTAGAATTTGAAAATATAAACGGATGTAGCGGTAGTTGAAAGAAAATGAATTGAAAATATTTTACGATTTAACTAAGTTTTATGGTACACGTAATTTTAAAGTAAAATACAAAAAAAGTAAAAATATAATACATAAAATTTTAAATTACTAACCTTTTATTATATATTATTGTATGTAAAAACAAATTCCCTTTTTTATAACGCGTCAGCTGTTTGTCGGGAACAATCGAGCGATTTCAATCGCGATAGTAACATGGATAAAATGGCGGCTTCGCATCACAGCTGTATATAATTTTTATGGTTATAAGTCCATTCCGCCTTGTTTATAGATAACTGTGGAATAAGTGCAATAAGATGATAATATGTTTGCTCAAACACAAAATGATTTATAAATAAAATATGACGGGATGGCGCAGTGGGACAGCCACTGACTGTAAATACGATGGTTGCAGTTTCAATTACCATTCGGGTGAACGCATAATTATTCAGAATAAATATATGATTTATATCAAATTTCTCGTGGATAACAGAATATCTTAACAATTGATTCACTCTGCCTACAAGAGTGTATGCTATTAGTACCGTAGTAGTAATAGTGCAGTAGTAGTAGTAACAAATATTATTCGCCCCGTTTGGCTCAATGTCCCTAAGTACTTTTCTAATGCGTGCTAATTTTCACTAGATTGGCACCCAAACTTCGTCCAACTTGACTTGACAAACATATTAAAATACTTAGCACGGTAAGCTTAAATCCAATAATTTTACTTCGACCCAAGCATATGACAATGATATAAATTAATATTTATTATTATACAAAAAGACTTGTAATATTAAATTGTATAACTTTCTAAAATTATACTTATAACTTCTCTTACCAAAAAAAAGAAGAAGAAGAATTTATCAAATTCCATAAATCTGAGATGATGTCTCTATACAGCTTTAACACTATAATTCAATATAAACGTTAACAAAGATCGATATCGTCGCCGTCACGATCGAGCGCAGGCGCATGACGCGAGGCAGACGAGTCATTAGCGAGCTCAGAATGCGCCGAAATTGTTGTCTGACTCTGAGGATAATTGCAATCTTTGTGTCTGTACGGATGTTTCGACACGCAAATCAAATATTGAGAACGAAACGTTTCAATATGTTAAAATTAATCAATTTCTCTATTTTTCTGTACATTCAATGAACTCTTAATATGTAGGATTTTTTTTATTCTGACATAGAATAATAAATTTATTATTCGTATATTAAAAAAAACCGAACAAGTACGAGTCGGACTCGCCTACTGAGGATTCCGTTCCAATTTTAAGGTTGTAGGTCAACGTGGAGTACTTATAAAAGTTGACTAAATTAAGTTTGCACGAGTATGCACTCATTTTGTATGAAATTAATTACAATTATAAATTTGTAATAGTTTTATATTTAATATAAACATAAATTTCTGTTTTTCGGATTATCTCCTTTATTTTTACTGCAAGTTCTCATTTCTTGCCAATTTCATAGTTGTAGATTTACGAGAAATACTGTATAGGTTGTGCTGACGTGGCGAATAAAGTTGAAAAACTTAATTCACTCATTTTCTATGACATGAGCTACAAATATAATGACTTTGTGATTATATTTTTCTATGAAATAACAACAAACTTTCACATTTCGTGCCAAACTTCATAACTGAAGGTCCACGAGAAATACAATAATAGCTTTTGATAACGCAGACAATTTCATACAAAATCCAGCAAAAACGATGCATAAATGCATTTGATTGCGTTCTCTTAGAAGCTTGATTTTTCTGTGCTTTAAGGGACTGTAGATCTGAATATTTGATACTATTTTAATCATGATTACTCGACGCTATCTCGAGATAAATGATCGTGACCCACACACAGACGAACAACTAAGTGATCTTGTAAGGGTTTCGTTTTTCTCCTTCTACAGAATCCTAAAATAACCAACTAAGAGCAACTGAAGCACCCCTGTAGTCTATTGCATTTACAACCTATCTGTTTTTTTTTTATATAAGCTATTTATTGTATCCAAAACCTTCTAGCTAGACAATTTATATAAATTTTACTGTCGCTCTGATGATAAAAAGTCAAGCTACAATTTAATTCTAATTGGGTTAGTAGAATAGCTTAAGTTGTGAATTGATACTCTATTCACAATCAATGTTCGCTACATGTACGTTTTTGTTTACTTAGTCTATTAATAATGTCTGTCATTAATATTAGGTCTACCAGCCAACTGACTGTGAAGTATCCGTATCCACTTTTCATGTAACATACTTCTAACACCAAAATATTATGTTGTATAAAATTCATAATATATCAATTTAATCAGAAATTAGACAAACAAATTGACTCAATTCTAGTACTTCCCGTCACAGACAAAGAAGAAAAGAAAGAGATGTGGGGAATGCATCGGATGCCAAAGGAAAGACAACTGCGGCGATTGTGCACCATGCCGCAACGACAAGTCCCATCAAATATGCAAGCAGCGTCGGTGCGAGAAGTTGACGGAGAAGAAGGTGAGAATCTTAATATTTTTATCTGTAATATTGTAAAGATTATTCTGTCTTTCGAGTTACGTATTAATTTTTTTTATTAAGGTATTTTTAATTTCTCACTTCAAAGTCTATCCATGATAATTAATAAACATGTGTAATAATTACTAAAAAAATAGATTAATTTAGGCGTAAATCGACTGTTTCCCAAAAATATAATGCAGGTGATATTAAAAAGTCGTTAATACGTTGTGAAGTCAACTGAAAAAACTGAATCGATTTGTGAATGACGCAAACACTCTGTATGACTTATTTACGAGGCGCAATTTACATTAATTTATTCGTCTGCATAGATTAACGCCATCTTGTTTTGAGTTGTCGGTTTCGCGGTCTTTGTAAAATGGCGGAAGCAATGTGTCTCACTTTATAACCTGTATATACATATAAAGTATGTACGGACGTCCTCACAAATATTATATTAATAAGGGCTATTGTAATATTTTATTTTAAGCAAAACGATCTTCCGTTTATTTTCCAATCGTAATCGAAAGTCAATGTATAGGTGAATATAATACCTAAACCATACACCAGAAAAAAAATGATTTGAAATTATCGGGGATATTTATTTAGCGACAACGTTGAAAGTATATTTTTCCGATTCGAAATTCAAAACAAAGACTAGTGATTACCATAAAACTGTAATAAAAACAACTGCAAAGTTAATAGCCCATGAAAAATCGTAGGCAATCTCTTTTCGCGTTTTTTTTTTTTCTGAAATTGATATTGTGATAATGGTAGCGTTAGTGGTGTGATATTTTAGTTTTAGAGTAAATGTAATTGTTCAAGTGAACACAATCGAGTAATGGTCCAAAAATACAAATGTAATGTATATTAGAAATAAAGACTATTTTTATTTTATTTATTTCATTCGGATGTATCATAATTATAAAGAAAGGTTTTATTAATTTATTTCTTATAACTACAAATTAAACGTCCAAAAAACGAACACTAAATTTAGTTGCATCTGACAATCGTATTTCGGCTAAAATATATAAATCGTTATATCAATTTTACCTGTAACTTTTTAATTGTAACATTTCATATATTATATAGACATGTCAAGAAATCGATACGTAAAGAAAGAATGATACGTGAAAAGTGGATATTAGGAACTAAATTGCTTTGTAAATTAAATTAACGCTATACCTACCTAATCATTATATTTATAAACTTTGGAGATATTTTAGAACAATTTTTGGGTAACGTTTTTAATATTTACAAAAAAAATCGATAATAGAAATAAAACTATTTTAATAAAAAGAACGAAAAAGTATAATAATTAATATTGAGCAGATTCCGAAGGAAAACTTTCGGTAGAAACTTGAGAGAAGAAACCTACTTGACTTAATTTACGATTATAAGTTAAGGGCTGCAAAGTAACTTAAACTTAGCAAATTAGTTTTATAACAACCGCCGTAAAGCTGAGCCAGGGAGAGAAGGGAGACATTCCCTGTTCTGTTCACCTTTATTTAAAGCCTTCTGAAGCAATTATGCTGTGCCTGACGTTTTTACTAGTGTTCTTATTATAATGACATCAATTTATGTGGATTCTATGACTATTAAATGAAGAATTATGTTATTTATGAGTTTAGGTAATTAATGAATTTGGGGGCAGATAATATAATATTGTTAGAAATTGTGACATCTTATTTCAATCAATCATTTATTTTCTCAACGATTCTTCATATCACATGCTGTATGCGAATTCAGTGTTTATGGAACTTAACAAGTTAATAGTTTATAAAATTTCCAGCATGCTTAAAATTTATTTATATTTTTGCATATTTTCCAAAACTAGTAATTTAACTAGTACTATTAATATATAGATAGTTGTGGTAGTTATGTAGCTTGTTAGTTACATCTTTCAGTGCACAGAGTTTTACACGAGAAATACATGATATTTATAATTGACTAACTATAGAAAGCAGATGAAGAAAAATATTTAAAAATAGTAACATATGTAGGCGTTGACATATTATTCAATAATATTGACAGAATAATAATTAATAGAGAAATTAATAAAAACTACATATGTATATCGATCGTTGTTTTTCTATAACATCGTCACAGGAACTAAGTAAATCTTATTTAAACAAGCTGTGACGTCCGTTACCGTCTTTTTTTTTCAGGTTTAGTAAAACCTCACAAGATTATTTATATTATGGTTCATATGTCGCCCACATTATCTGTGCGCACGAGTCGCGCAATGTGCTCACCAGCTGCGCGCGCGCTCCAATCAAAATCGATGCAGTGGATACACCTCTAGGATCTTTATCATAGGCCGTTCCTACCTATTGTCGACCAAAGGTGCCTTTTTGTTAGTGTTTTTGTATCAGGCAGATGTTACAATTGTGTACACTTTATATAAAATTATAATCTTTTTTAACAACATGCTTGTGATTAAAAATCTTTAAGCTTAAGTGTCAGCATGTTTCGTTACTATTGAATGAACACGCCTTTAACATTTTAAAGTTTTAAGTATTTTGTTTTTGAATAAATTATTCGCTAATATTGCACAAATATGGCTACTGAAACTTTTAAATACGTTGAACAAAATTTAGGCCAACAGAAAATAGTCTCAACTAAATAAAAACCAATGAATTCTCGCTTTTCCTGTTAGAACTTCACGAACAATATAGCAATAAACATTACTGACAAACTTTGTTACAAATCCACTGCTTTTATCGCAGGTTTTAATGGCTTTTTTGTTTTGTAGATTGCTTACTTTAATCGACAACCTTTTTTTGCACCTAAAATATTGCCAATGGATACTGTCGCGACATCTTGAAATTAAAGTAAATTTATTAACAGAACATTATTTTGTAAGATACTCCAATTGCTTTGCGCTAATAACATTATATCTAGGTCGTTGATATTTATGAGAATAATATTGCTCCGGCCTTACTTGTATAGTTTTATGATTCCTTAGACTGCTACAATCAAATACTAATAAACATAAATATAACTTATAAAGAATACTTACTCTTATTTTATGACGTTTTGTAATGCTTTCTTCTACCAAATAATAGTATATTAAATCAATATGATTATAATTTTATTCATGTTTTAAATAGTGTGAGGTGAGTCGTGTGAGGCCGGTCGTGGCGCAGCGGCACGAGGTGTGACTGCAAAATCGACTGGTTGTGGGTTCGATCCCCACTCGAGGAGATGAAATATTTACTTAAATTTATATTTCCATTTCTTCGCTCTGGTGTCGAGGTTAAGCGCGGCGTTGAGTTCTGCCCCTCAACACGCAATGCCTCCACAATTCGGCAGAAAGTGGGGAACGGAGTGTCTTAACACTAGGTTCCCTCTGCCTACCCTGCTGTGTGCGGGATACAGCGTGAAGCTGATTCATGTTTTAAATAACATATTATAATAAATTAGAAATAAATGTTATTAAACACCATTGATTTGATATTAAAAGTAATATGAAATCAACACTATTTTATAACACATTGACAGTCCAAACAAAATTCCCGCCAACGAGTAACACAGATGATAAATGAAGAAAAAAAATCGCAATGTCGTGGCACGAAAAAAAATCGATTTTACAAACAGGGGTCCTACCACGTGGGTGGACCCACGGATATAACGGTTGAGTTGTTTTTTTTTGGCACGCGCCAAGGGCCGGTGATTCATGGGCCGGCAGATGGTTAAGGTTTTTGTGCTATCAGCTGATGTAACGGGCAGATCGACTCGTTAATGATGCATCTTGCTTTCTTAATAAAGGTTGTGTAATCAACATCTTTTTTTTACTGTAGCTCGAGTACGTTTTAAAGTTTTTATTACTGACAAGTGAAGATTTTAATTGAAATGAATTTTTAATGTACTTGGACGTAGAAATATTTATTATTGATATTTAATTTTGTATTATGCTTTTAGTTATGTTTTTTTTAAAGATTTTTTAAAATATAAAGATAGTTAATATTTAGTTTATATATTATTTTATAAATATGTTTTTATTCTGTGGCGTACTTTTTTATATCATTACAAAAACCAAATGAGGTATGACCTAAAGAATATAACTAGTTTTATTGAAAACAGTATCACAAAGCACGTTCGTTGGACATGAGATATTGTTATTCGATTATAATTTAAAACATTTATAATAGAATTCTTTATATATTAAAAAGAAGGGTACGGACAATCAATCTTCTCAAACAGGTTTACATATCAATCCTGTTTTAACAATTCAAAAATATTAACTTGTATGTACGTACGTTTAACTTAAAAAAATCTCAAGTAATCTTAAAATTGCGAAAGCTCAACAAAACTCTTCCAACGAACAACAAATCAATACTTTTTCCTAGCGAAGACTACCCCAATGCACGCAACTAATTCATATAGCCTAGACATAAATAACTCTATCTATACGACCTCCTTTCTACACGAAACAGGTACACATACATAGAAAGATCTCGACCAATCGCGTCCCAGTTTCATAATATAGGTGCACTGTGTGTACAAGTGTGCGTAAGTGCGTGAGGGGTGCGTTGATGCACCCCTACTACGCATTCAGAACTATACAAATGCTGCGTTTTATTTATCATATTACTCTTTGAAATTTCATATTGCATAATATTTTATTAGAACTGACCGTGTAAATTAAAGGATTGGATCGAACGACATCGGTTTGTAATTAAAAAATGTATTTTCCATTTTTAGTTTTATAAAAGCTTTTTCTCCATTACTAACTTTTAGTAAAGCCATAGTTATATTATGATTAAAGTTGTTATTATTATAATTTTCCGTTTTATACGACACAATAAATAATTAATTATAATTATTTTTGGTGCATTACGTGTGGATGAACACGACCTCTTGCCATTAAGTAAAGCGGTGGAAGCAAACGATGCGTTCAGACGCAATGCGGTGGTAAAATCGCGCGTGGCCACGCATACGCAGTTCCGCGCCCCGGGCTCTAACTATTCTAATGTAGCTTCAAGTACTTTTAACACATATTTAAAAAAATATTTTCCTTTAAAGTGAACGTGCTTGATGACTATGTTTGAAGTTTCATATATTAAATGTACGATATAATATTTTTATAATTATTTAGTTGAGTCAGGTTGATTTTTATTATTATTGATTTTTATTATTGGTTAATTTAAGCATTTTGTTTCTTCGTTTTATTTTATTTTCATATACAAAGCATAAAATAGGACTAACGTACAAATAATATGTTTCAGTATAGCTTCTTAATACTTAATGCGTCAGTTTCATTTTTTTCGTTGACATACGTATTCTTAATTGATTTTTCGAAACAGATTCTTAATTTTATTTTTCTTCTTTCAATCATAATTTTAATTAATGAGGTCACATATTTTGTGTTATAAAATAAAATTAAACCGAAAAAAAAAACAAAGAACTTACCTACACGAAACAAAAAACCTACGTGAGAGCTTTTAATTTTTTAATGTCATCGCGTAGCAAGAAAACTTTAGCATAAAAATACCAAGTAAAGTAACATTAAAGTTGACGTACGTGACGCGGTCTAGGCACAGGTATCTACGCAACTTCTAGTTCATCCAGTTCATTAGAGGCACCCCACAGGCACGCGTCGGGGGCATGCAGCGTGAACGCCTCACCCCCGATATCTAATTCTGTCCTTAGAACATCTATGCCTGCTATGTGCTATGAGAGCTATTGTTTTGATGGAATTTTGCTTTATTACATATATAGTAGTGTTCTTTTAAGTTCATTTAATAGTAGTTTATGAAAATATTGATATGTCAATTAATAATTCTTAGTAGTTAGTTTTCGAAGTATTAATTTTGAAATTAAGAATATTTTATAATCGAAATCTGATCGCAATCTCGAAATTATGAATGTGAATATTTTGTATATGTCAATTAAATGTTACAATATCATGGAAAATAATATTCTTTATTATATTTTTTTTGTTAAATTATAATTATTGTATTTACATATGTATCTAGTACATATAAAAATAATTAAGATAAGTATTTTGTTTAATTTTTCGTAGACAACATTTTCAATATAATTTATCTTTTTTCTCTTTGTAATCATGTTGTTATAATTAATATGCTGTTATAACACTTAACATACTCACTCCTCCAACGTTTTTCTTATTAAATAAAACCATTCAAATGAATAAAAAAATATAAGAAAATATATAAAATAATTTCATATTTCCTTTCACGCAGCAACTTTTAATGGCAATTGTAACTCTACAACTCTAAAGCTGGAGTACCATAAGCTACAGTACATACATAAACACATTTTCCTACAGGAAACTGAGAATTTCTTTCTAGCTTATGTACTAGCTATGTACTAGACGCTCCGCCCCCAGTGAACGCCTAACCCACATCTGCTGACCTACGCCTCGAATTGTGTCATATAAACATGTATTTCGATTCGATTCGGTATTCATGACTGATTTATTAGTTTAAATTATTATTTTATAACTTAAAAAAATAATTAGATTAAATAATAATAATTTTATTTACAAAAAAAATCTAAATACTGTTATAAAGTATACGTACTTGTCGTCTACGAAAACAGTATTTTATCTCGGCAAACACCATTTTTAAGAGAACGATTTATAAAATTGACAAAGAGATTTATAGCACAGCTTAACAATACCAGTCGTGTTTTGCATACTAAAAGATATTGTTTTTTTATATTAATCTTGAAAAACATGGTTTTTGATTGAAATGGCTTTGTAAAACTGCGTTTTAATAAACGCCTGTATAATCAATTTCTACTTATGACAAATATTTTAACTAACATCTAAAATTATATTAAAGACTTTTTGTTTTTCAATGAGTATAGTTTATAATTATTGGCATAATTTTCTTTGTTGTAAAACTCATGTTAATGATAATTAAAAAAAATCATGAATTCACTTGGAACGTTCATGCAGCCTTAGGTACATACTTTAAGTATGTGATGCGCTTAGAAATATATACATTTATCGTACATGAGTTTAAAGACCGAGATATATTCCTTTTCATCCCGTTTCTCCTGAGCAGTACGTATAAGATGTTATTTAACCGTTTACCTCGGGCGATCCAGGTAATGAGAGCAAGGGTTAAAGATAGTTTATTTACTATGTAAAACTAAGCAATGCCCTATGTACTGGCTAGAAGTCGAAGGGGGAACGCATAACCTAGTGAACGCACTGCCTACTTTACAAGAGGTATATAGGGGGCGAACGGGGAAAAGCAAATACATACGATTCTTACGTGAACAGCCTTTTATGTTTCAACTCGTACACGTATTTCAAAGAATATTCTATTTCCTAGTAAATATAGGCGTCCCCATCATACATCGTTTATCCCATCATATCGTCAAACGAAACGGTTTTCAATTTACAACTCTGATTAACATACAAGTTCTAATGGTACTACTATAAAATAAACTTTTTCATAATAAAATACACCTACTTATCTTACTAACATTATTATTATAAATATATATTATGTGGATTATATTTTTAATTCGCTTCACTAGTAAACTTCCCGTTTATTTACGTCAACAAGTGACTTATTGCTGTACTCATCGAACAATCAAAGCTAGGCTAACGACCTCCCAGCTTCAAGCCTTTTGCCCCTTCAGCTTTCACCATTCACACTCGAGCCCTGTATCTTCGTGTTCCACCCTCTCGTTTAACCAATCTTCTAAGTAAGCAGGAGACGAGGAAGGTCAGATAAGGCTGGTTAGGGCTTACTTAGCATCGTGAGTGATAGGTGATTGCAGTTTTATACAGCGATGTAGGGTAAGGGAGAGGAGGGCACGCAATTGAGGTAAATAAAATACTCTAATGAAGCCTGATGAAGTGCTAATTACTAAATGAGAGTAATTTCGTATGTCGATGTTTTTTATGATGCTTATTGTGATCGTTGAAAACGTTTTGTGTTTAGTACTTGTGTAACTGATTTGTTTATGTATTATATTTTAGATTTATTTTACGAAATATGTTATTGTATATGAATAGTTAAAATATTAAATATTAAGTAAACTGTCATTATTCTCAATTGACGAAAGATAGTGTCTTTTACTCTACATAAACATTTCTTTCTAAATAATTTCTAAATATTTCTTTAGACTTTAAAATAAGCAAATATTCATATTATTATTCATTTAAACGTTAAATTAAGAACAGGTTATGAAATAAAAAATAGAACATCTATGTCATTGAAGGTAGGCAATGTGCTGCCTAAAGTAAGAAACTAAAATGATTTCATAATCTTTTTAGTTTTTTACTTCTAGTTCGAGTATAATTTGACTGTATCTATCCTTTAAATCCGCTGCAATAATATAAAAAATATTTTTTTTATTTCAAATTAAGGGGCAAATTTTTATAATACACTACCTATCTAGTACGTATTACTTGTATTACTAACCAGCAATTAAGGTAATATTGTAAATATTTAAAATTAAACTTATTCAAAAAGCTTCTAAGCTTAAACTTTTCAAAGTTTCCTAACATAATTAGGAAAATACTTCATATGAGCGCTAAATCAGAGCAGACCTGGAGCGTGGCAGTTCTCACCGATAATCACAATCGAGAAGCGATAATCGTAATAATCTAACGTAACCGGATCCCGGCGGGAACAGTAAAGTATAATTTATGGTGCAGCTCCGGTTCCGCGCTTCCGCCGCGCCTCGCTCAAACATTGTAACGCTATACGGAGACACCTTTATTTGATTTATGCCTAGTTTTACTTTTTTCTTCATTCATAAAAAGCTATGAGAAAATGTTGACAGCCGAGAATTATTATTAATTTTGTTATTACGTTTCAATTATTTGAAATTGAAATATGTTAATGTTATTTGTTAATAAGTACTTACTTTTATCGTATTATTATATTTTCCCGTTCAACCCTTAAATCGGTCAAGCGTGAATGAAGAAATTAGCATGTTGTAAAATTCGACAAATAAAAAATTACATTCACATTGGAACTAAACAGATAATTAAAATTATACAATACAATAGGTAACTTAGGCACGCATATCAATTGTATGGCACCATATGTTGCGGTTGTTCTTGTTGTGACAGATATGTCATCAACTTGTGAAATAAATTGTGAAATTATGGTATATTCGCTCCTATTTAATTATAATTACAAAGTGAAGTAATGTTACAAATATATAAATAATTATATAAGTAATTATTACGGTAACAAATTCTGGACAAACTCTTTTTTAAAACAGAATTTAGATACATATTTTGGTCATATATTTGGTTCAACACACATATGTACAGACGCAGTGAATTTTACATACATAAAACACATTCCAAATCGAATTGTCTTGTTGTCTTGTCTTGTGTGTTTTGATCATGATTATGGGCAACCCAAACTATCATATCGTCATACTTAATATTATAAATGTGAATGTAAGTTTGGACTGGTTGTGGGTTCGATCCCCACTCGAGGGGATGAAATATTTACTTAAATTTATATTTCCATTTCTTCGCTCTGGTGTCGAGGTTAAGCGCGGCGTTGAGTTCTGCCACTCAGCACGCAATGCCTCCAGATTTCGGCAGAAAGTGGGGAACGGAGTGTCTTAACACTAGGTTCCCTCTGTCTACCTTGCTGTGTGCGGAATATAGCGTGAAGCTGATTTAAGTTTGTTTTTTACGTTTTCACACCAAAACTACTCAACCGATTATTATAAAATTTTATATACATATTCCTAAAAGTATCAGAAAATAATTTTGAATTATTGTATGTAATATCGAAATAAAGCGCGGGCACATCGCTTCAATAAAGACGATAAACCTACATATAATAAATAATGCACATGAAGTACAATTTAAATTGAACATATATTTTTTAATAATTAATTACAAACACGTTGTGTTAATTCATAAAAATACAAGCCACGATGCATAAAATCTCAATTCAATTCATATGAAACCGGCGTGCATTTATTAATTTTTGACATAATGCCGCCATTTTGAATTGGAGCAGCTGTTGCATTGAGTTCGATGACCCGTTTTTTATACTCCATCCAGGTAGACTCTTCTAAGGCCGACCGTATTTTGAAACCTTATGTTTAGATATCAACTTCACATTATGAAATTTTTAACCACAAGTTTATATGTTTTTTTAACATAAAAAATATCATTAATATATTAAGAATGTTTTCCTTTTAACGTATTTATATTGGTAAAATTCATTACTACTAACTAGACTGCCATTAATAGTTCAGACATACCTGCAACTGTCTTTAAAATTATACTATTTATAAATAGATGCTAATATAAGTCGGTAAATTATTAAAACATTCTTTTATTTACATTACAGACATATTTAAACAACAACAAACAGTCAGCGTACCTAAGCAAGTTTAACATTTTTAAATTAAATATTAAATGATCTCGACAAGTTTTAGCCATACCGTTTTGTTACATCAATTTTATACTGTCGATTATTGAATAATTGAGGCCAGTCGTGGCGCAGTGGCGAAGTGTGACTGTAAAACCGATTGGTTGTGGGTTCGATCCCCATTCGAGGAGATAAAATATTTACTTAAATTTATATTTCCATTTCTTCGCTCTGGTGTCGAGGCTAAGCGCGGCGTTGAGTTCTGCCACTCAACACGCAATGCCTCCAGAATTCGGCAGAAAGTGGGGGACAGGGTGTCTTAAAACTACGTTCCCTCTGCCTACTGCTGGGATACAGCGTGAAGCTGATTATTGAATAAATAGATAGAGAAATATTTCAAGACTTGCTTAACTCAGTATATATTATATTTTACAAAAAACCTTACAAATCTATTATATAGATAGTGGAGTCTATTTCTCAATATAAAAAGTCCATGGTATAAGAGTCACGTTTACAAAAGATATGGGATATCTTCCCTCGTTATGTGAAATAATCTTCTATGCTATCAATTAAGTTGCATTTAGTTGCACCTTCATAAATTGTTACCGATAGTAGCTTCTATTTTCACAGTTGAAACTATTTTTAATTGTAAACCTTATAATTTAGAGTGTAAGATTTTAATGTGAAATATGTTTTTTTCTTATTTGTTTTATAACGATCAAGTAATAGTTATGTAATAATTAAAGTTTACTAAGTATGAATACTATTATTTTTCTTATGTTTGAATTTGCATCTAGTAAATATCGTAAAGTATACCTATCTATATTTTTTCATTAAATTGCGAGTGTATGTATATGTGAAACTGTTTCATACTAAATGCACAGACTAAATTACTACAGTAAGAAAGTGAAGTGAAGTAAAACACGATTTTAAATTTCACGTTTTAAAGTCCACACTAGTAAACTTGTGGGCGATGATTACTTCTACATAATATAATGATTTTAGTATTGTTAACATTATATTTCATGAAAAATAATGTAAATTTCTAATTATTTCGATTCTCATAATTTAGTTTTTAAACAAAAAAAACCTAAGTAGGTACTTCTTGACAAGTTGACGTCGCGAAAAGAAAAAACTTTAAGAAAGCAATCACACTAAGTGAAAAGTTTTTGTTACTTCCTTTTTATAGTTAATGAAAATTTTAAGTCCGTTGTCTTTTTACTTTTCTTTACCTTCAAATGTCAGAACAATATATAGTTGATGAGTGTATTTCAGAAAAAATGACCCTAGCAAAATTAGACTGTCCCACAACTTTAAGCACTTTTATTTCTAATTTATTATATGGATCATGTGGAAATAAGATTTTATATGGTTAAAGTAAATGTTTTAATGTTGACTTAAATGAAAAAGTACCATAAAAAGCAGATAACTATTTTTATATTTAAAAGAAAGCAAAATATGAGGTAAAGATTTCGAACGTCCCACGGTACTCTTGCCGATTTCAAATACGTCTTACTTTTAATATATTAGACTTTGAATATGTTTAAGTGTTTAAATATATTCACAGGTATTTTTTTAAGTGTTTTTTCAACTCTTATGTGATAAATTTACAGTAATTTTAAATAATATCAATATTTTAATCTTGTCCTACGAAAACTATAGTACCGGAAAATCCTGAGTAGTCACGGTGAGTTTGATAACTTACACAAGTAAAATCTACTAATTTGTATTGTTTTTGTCTTCCTGGCACCACTATAATCGTATTTGTAAAATTGCCATTATTATACTAAAGTTAGTTTCGACAAAAACTGTGACGGAAGTTTCTGTGTCTTCGGGGTACAGAAAAAGTATTCCGAGTAGTGACGATGTTTTAAACACAAATTAATTCGTTTTCTTTTATTTATCACGTAGTAATTCAACAAAAATCTAACCTATATTACATTACTACAGCTAAAAACAAGATAATTTAATTAAATGCTAGTTATTTTTAACTTGAAAAGTTTTTTGGGATGAAAACGTCACTTCCTGTGCGTTACGTGACATATTACCGGAACAAAACTGTGACTATTAGGAATTGTAAAGCTTAGTGCACAAGGAATGTTTAAAAATTTTAATTTATAACTCATGTGTAACACTTGGAAATTACGGAGAGATCAAAAGTATCATTTGTATAATTTAAAATTAATTCGCGCAGCCATAGGGAATGTCAAGGTTTATGGGTAAATATTCATTTATTAATCGGAGATCCTCCAGATAACCAGCAAGAGCTGGCTATTTATATATATGCTCTGCATAATTTTAGAAAGCAAAGCCGTGATAGTGATTGAGCCTGCAGTTATTTGGATCTGACTCATCGCCTTCCTTCGGGAATGAGTGCATTACATCGATCTTCCACGAGTCTGGGATTACATCAACTGAGTAAAAATGCCGAAACAAATAAAAAAGCGTTGGAGCCTGACATTACGTAATGTGAAATATTGTGAGAAAAATCCAATACTTAAATCTGGTTGTAAATACCGAAATTTGCAATAATCTGGTTGAATCTGCCCACAAATTTTTAAATTTCTGGCAATGCAACTTCCACTTCACTTCCGATGGTGAAGTTGACATACCACCAAGTTAAGAGTAGTCTGAAATGTGGTTAAGCAGCGAAAGCAGATGGAGTTACTGCAGAGATGGTCAAATATTCACGGCGAAATATTACGTGACTTGGATTTGTAATTGTATCTGTGCAATTTATGCTGGAAATCAGATTGAGGATACCAGACGAATGGCGAGGCACAGTCAACGTGCAAGCTATAGGGCATAATACGCACCATCATTTCATTAGCTTGCCAAAATATTGAGGAAAAGAATGCAAGAAAGAGCCGATAGCCTGTAGTGGGATGTCTAATTAAACTTTAGAATTGAAAGAGTAAATGAATCCAATCCAAAAGATTCAACAAAGACCTAATGTTGGCAGTAACGTAAACAGTTTTTTGTGGTTTCGTGGACTTAATAATCCAATTTCCTGGATTGTAAGAATTAAATTATGCGAGATACTATCCCGGTACAAGTTGCGTGGCCTCTTGCTCCAAGCTATAAAGTCTCTTTAAGGAGATCACTCAGCCTGTATGGGTGCACGATCTGGCATGTCACCTTGGTTTGACATCAAATCGAGAGTTAAACAAGGCTGCGTTATGTCATGTTGGTTGTTCTATCTGTATTTGGACAGGTCTCTCCAAGGCGTATAAACAGTGACATGAGAGATAAAGCCTTAGCTGCGTTGATGATGACGAAACGTCAGCATAGCTCCACACATTGCAGTTCTGATATCGATTATGTATACGGTTCTAAAACGTGGATATTACAGAAGAAGAATAAAAGAAAGGTAAATGCTGTAGAGATGTGATCTTTTGGTTCGACATGCCTGTCGTGTCGAGCCGTTTTGTTGACCGAATCTGCATATCAAACAAAGTAGTATATTACCGTGTCCAAACCGAGCACGTCGAGAGAACGAGTGATGACAGAATGGCAAAAAAATTGAGAAAGGAAGAGCAGCAGTTGGTAAGACAGGCAGGCGAAAACCTCGATTGACCTACGAAAACACAGCATCGATGATACTGGAAAAATTTCACGTAAAAAGCACGAGGACCCCCTGGAGAGCATATGTGAAGAGGGTGATGTCAGTGGACAAGGTAAAAGATGTAAAAAAAAATATGCTTTATTTTACTTTCAAAGTAACAGTGTGGATATTGCTTAAATTTTCCTTTTCATCACGAAGGTTTCAAATTAGTCACTGTCCTACATAAAGAATTGCACAAAATTTAGTTTTTTAATATCTATTTAGCATTTTATAGTTTTTATTTTATGATTATTAATATTTTGTTATTGTCAAGAATTGCTCACGTTGAATGTTTTTTTGATTTTGTAATACGTTTAATCAGCAATGAATACTTTTCTACTGTGAATTGTCCAAGAAGTGACTAACAAGAATTTATTTCGCTAATTATTTCGTAATGTGATAAAATTAAGCTACTTTTTTATTATTTTGGGAAAGAATATAAACAAATCTGTTAGATAATAGGAGATGATTTGGTTTTAATACCTGCTTTTGTTAGTTCTGGTAGATCATAGTCTGTGACGTAAAGGAATACTTTTCGCCATATGTTGAAAGAAAACTTGAATATTTTTTAAATTTATGGTATAATTTCAATTTCAATAGTATATTTAGGTAGTTAATAATATACTCTTTAATATCAGAGTAAATATAAGCAATTTTATGATATGCCAAAATAATATGTCTTATTCGTCACAGGGTCATTTTTTCTGAAATACACAGTGATACAATTTATATTAATTAATTTAAAAAAATCCATTTTTATTTTATAATAATTTGATATTTGAATATAATAAAAACTAAATTATTAAACTAATTGTTAAATAAGAAAAATGATGACCTTTCTGGTTGTCAGTCATCATAACCTTTGACGCAGCTGCCTGGAAGTAGGCACCACATGTCTGCATGTCAGCTGCCTCCGTCGATGGATTTATCGTATTGTTCCATTAATCCAGTAAAAAGCGCGTGCCTTAAAATGTTAAATCAGTTATATCGACTTCATTATTCTTGATTAATATTAAATACCAGGCCAGTATTGGTGCAGCGGCACAAGCGTGTTATTGTAAACATGAAAGGTAGTTGGTCCAATTCCCACTGAGGGAAAATAAATATTTAATATTTTTATTTCTTCGCTCTGGTGTCGAGGCAAATCGCGGCGTTGAGTTCCACTACTCAACACGCAAAGCCTCCAGTATTTGGCGGAAAATGGGCAGCGGAACGTCTTAATACTAGGCTCTATCTGCCTACCCTGCTACATGCGGGATACAGCGTGAAGCTGATAAAACAAAAAAAAAATAGTTAATTTGTTGCTATATTAGCAACGTATTGTTAACTTAATTTATGTCTAAATAAGAGATTTTACAACTTTAGTTTACTCATTTCCTATACTCTGATTTGCTTGAAAATTTGTACACGCGTTGGAATCTAAGACAGTACAATATTTTAATATCATTGGACCATATAGCTTCTTACGGACTAAAATAGAGATAAAAATTATGAAATAAAAATAAAAGATAGATTTTTTTAAATTATTATATTCTAGTAATATACACAAACTAATAACTAACTGTAAATGTAGCTCTTAAATGTTATGGACATGATAATCGTTTACAGATGATGATTTAAATCAATACGTCTAGTATTTTGGTTAGATGTATACGATTCAAATTACAACCATCGGCTCCATCAAATATACTATTAGTTAACGAGTTATAGTAGTTACAACTTTAAACCGAAATCGGTAAATATTAATAACAATATTTTTTATTATAATTTTGTGTTTCACCTAAATGGATAAATATTTTTTATGAAAGCAGTATCGATTATAATATTTAATTTGAAATTAATAAGAATATTCATTTAATTTTCATTTTTGATTAGGCATTGTCACTACGGAAAACGGATTTCTAGTAATTCTTTAGGTATATATTTTAGTTGAATCTATATATAAATATTATTAGACATTTTCTTTGTTACAGGTAAGATTAACATAGTTATTTTCAGAATCAACACGAAACTATAAGTGCTGGTTGGCGTTCAACAATAAGGTAACATAAATTAAGACGTAGACTGGGTGAAAGTCGACAGATTGCTTCGTTTCAAATAAATAATGCATATTTACTTAAATTATTACCAATACACGTCTATATAATCACTTTTAAAGTATTTTTAGTGGTATCAAGCTGCTAAATTTACTTATGAATATTAATTTTTACGCGTAAAAGAAAAAAGAAACTATCTTTTTTAATTATAATGATAAATATATTTATACGTATTTAATTTCGGTCGTATTTTACGTTTTTCGGTGATACTGGCTTCAAAAGATGGATACCCGCATCGTTTTACCTCTAAATAAACTGATTTCAATAGAATAAAAGCGCGTGCGACCTACTCAACATATGAAACTTTCAATTATATTTAAGTTATTGATAACGAAAGATGATTAAAAGGATTATAGATAGGTATCGTATCAATTACGTAGGATGGTTGGTTTATATGTCCAGTACTTTAAAATTTATTTAATTTTTTTGCGATAACGCTAAGTGAAGCACATAATGTACATATATAAACATCATTTAAAAAAACATTAGTAATAAATGACATTATGTTAACAAAATTTCAAATTATAAAACCAAACTATAATGTACGTTTGTTATTGTTTCTTTGAATTTTGTTGCACTATACTGTCGAAAACCAATGGTAGCGGTGCAAAGTTTGAATGAGTCACCGCGAGGGAGTATGAGGGAGAGCGACGATCCCCGCCTTTGCTCCACGCAAAATCTCTCTTCGCCCTCTAATTACTAAGGATTGTTTTGAAACGCAAAGAATATTCATATTATATTGCAAGACGCTTTGAGATGAAAGTGTTTTACGTAAAAAAAACGCAGGATTTTTAATTTACTATTAATTAAAAAGAAATTTTGCTTATAAGGTAGAGTAATTATAAATTTTTATCTTTAAATTTAAACGAGTTTCTATATTTATATCTATAATTTAAGTATATCGAATATACTATTCTACGTACGTATTTGACTGCGTATACTCGATTCATTATGGCATGACAAAAAATGTAAACAAAAAAATTCTGTTTCTCAAACTTTATTGTATTTTTTTATTTATATTTAATTTATTTAACGTGGAGTTTTCTATATATAGCATTATTGCTTGTTGTGCTTGAATGTTATATATAAAATATCTTTGTATAAAATAAGAATAGCAAAAAATAAAATGAAAATGTACAAGTTTTACTAAAAGTTACTTAACTATTAGGATAATAAATCTTAATATATCTATTATTCAATTATTTATCAGAATTCGGAGGATTCTGAGGAACTGTCACCAACATTAATGACGAAACGGTCAACCACATTATCTATTAAATTAATTTTATTTTTCATCTTTTGCTCTTCTTTTATCACATGGTGACTACAGCTTTACCAAGCTTCTACTGTTGTATTTTTTATTAGAACAATAATGTTCTAATATAAATATTAATTACGAGATATAATTTATTTTTATAGTACTAAAATGTGTCTGAAGTTTGAGAAGAAGTTGACTTTTAGGTGTTTTTACATGTACATGACATATTTAAAAAATATTATTGAAAATAAAAAAAACCGAGTGCATACCAACATTTTTAAATTTTAAGTTAAAATATTCTCGGCTTTAAATATGAAAACAATCTTTATTTTTATTATTGTTGTTTTACTTACTACTTTTCGTTTTCGTTTATTTTAACTTAACTTCTTTTTATTTACTATATATACAGAGTGCAATTTTATAAAATTTGAAAATATAAATATTTAAATTATATTTCGATAATAATAAGATATTTTAAAAAAAAATTTTTCGAAAATAATAAGAATTTTGTAAAAAAAAATTCTCCCCGCTTTACTGGTATTCTATTTCAATTATAAGATAATATTATAATAAATTTTATGGCTATTTATAGTGTTATTAGCGAATTAATACTTAAAATATATATTTTTTAATTAATATAATAACTCCATCAAACCTGTAATGTAAAAGAACCTTTTTTTGACATGTTTACCTTTTATGTCATGCCTTCGTGAATCGAGTATAGGTATATTGTGAAGTCGTAGTAATAATAATAATAATAAATTTTGTCGCGTCAATTTTATATCACATAATTATACTATTGTGTAAATATATAATACCTATATCAATATTCTCGTTACCTTGTAAAATTTATGTTAGAGAGTTTTTTCACGCTTTTAAAGCGTATAGCATTTAGAACAGCAGCAATCTGTTCCATGATATTCCGTATATTTATAGACAAAACCTGCTCGTTTTTATATCGCAAAAATAAAAATATTTAAAATAAAGAAATGCCTCCAGGAGAGAATTTTACCCATAACCGATGTTCAAACACTTTACGTGAAAAAGAAATCCCTATAGGAAAGTTTCATGAACTATACAAATTTATATGACCCATATCACTTGACATTTATCTACATGTTCATGTAATGGTACTAAATCGTTATATTCAGCTAGTCTAAAACAACGTATTGAATATCGTATTGAGACGTCGATATAGAATGAATATTTCATATAGGAAATATTGAATTTTTTCGTATAATTTAACCTAAAGTTGACTATCAATGATGAATCTTATCAAAAAATTGTGCCAATATAAATAGCAAAGTTGTATGTTTGTTTTCTATTAAAAAAATCAACCAAAATTTTTGGTTCCAGCTGCAGAATTGTTAAATCAGCGATTTATCAGTCATTGTGTACAATGCGAATAGCAGCTTTCGTTGCACAAGAGTCACATAACAAAAGAGACTACCTGGTTCTTTATTTTTTAACAACAATACGTTTATACGGTTTACTGACAAATGTCAACTTTGATTGAGCAACCTTTATTATTTTAGCCAAAAAGCTTATAATCGCTTGCCAAAAATGAACAGATGCACGTATTAGTTGCAATGTCGCATATCATAATATATTGTTATTGAGATGAAAAGGAATCACTTCGGTTCAAGATAACAATAAATTAAGACTTACTTTCTTTGATTTGTCTCTAATAATAATAATGCATGAAAAATAATGAAAGGTTGAACTCTCTCATAACCTTTTGAGTTAGGACTAAGTACAATTAGCTATTCATATCATATTATGTACATTAGTTATTTTTTTTACTACAAAATAAGTGTTGACTTAGTAAACTTAAAAAAAAACCTAGACTTACCTAAAGCCATACAAATCCGACAAAAACCTATTTTCAATGAGACTCGTGTACAAAAACGCAATGCAAACGCAAGATGGCGCGCGTCCTGTACTTCCGCCGCATCCGGCGTAACTCGACTCCTGCGCAGCCTGCTTAGCCAATCGATTTATGCCGTGAAGCCTTTACAGAAAAAAATGTTTAGTACGAGTCCAATTGGACGGAAACGGAAATAGACACCTAAGTGAGCCAGGCTAAATAAAAGAAACGTATGAACAGTGCTATAAAACATGTGCATCTATAGACTTAAATAGCCTGGATACGCATAGCATAATAAAAATATTTTAATTTTTTTTATAACTTATTCACATAGTAAGGAAAAAATATTTCCTTATAATCAGTTATGTAAATGGTTTCTTATACAGCATTATTAATATAATTGTACGCGGATTACAATTTATTTTTTATTGACAAAGCGCGGCGTTGCGTTTTTTTTTATTTGGCACAAAATGGGGAACAGACTATTTTAGCATTAGGCTCCCTTTGCTTACTTTGTTATATTCGGGATACAGCATAAAACTAAAATATCTTAAATACTTATTTAGAAAACGTATAAAAAATTTAACGTAGCGAGACTCGAACCCGCGCCTCCTGGAAACCGACCAGGTCGGTCGGCAAAATCTGATGGGATACTTATAGCAAAATATTAAACCACTTTAAACCTTTTTGACTATACTTCACGACCTTGGGTCATAAACCAGTGGTCGCTGCATAAATTGATCTGATACTAAATAATATGCGAAACTTGTTGGTATGGTGAAGCCATTTAGATAAAAACAAGGACTTGCATAAAAGATGAAGACGAAGTTATAAATTATTTACATGTCACGTGCTTGGAACGTTGGAAATGGAAAATCGGTATTAATTTAGAAAAGAAATTTAAAACCAAAATAAATACGATATCTTGGCGCAATCGATAATATTTACTTTGATTAAGGGTTAAAGTTAGGGAATAAACATTTGTTTATAATATTGTTGCTTTGATCTAGTTAAATAAAGTGAATTGAGGTTTTTCAGTTGAGTTTAAATGAAGAACTCCTAATAACAAGTCATTCTTATTTGTTATTATTGAATAGTTGTAGATTTGGTAAAAATAAAAAAATATTTGATTAATAAATATTGAATAAATAAATAAATAAATAATATTATAATTGTTAATAACTTTTTATTCATATCTAATTGTACATCTATAATTATTTGCAAATAAAGCATGAAAGTTTTTTTTTATGAGGTATAGGTATTTTGCTCATACTCATTTTTTTATGAGGTATTGAGTAGGTAAGTATTTTGCTTTTGCTCTATGCGAGTAATGGAAAAAGGCTTCAATTTACTTTGTGTTTTGTAACATAATAAGAACTTCTTATAAATACGTTCCCAATTAGTAAATTTTACACAGAAATATGTAAATAGAGAAAGATCATTCCAAATAAAACGACATCAAAAGCAAAAACAACAATAAACTAAAATTTAAACTACTTTGTATTCAAAACTAAAGGCGTAGGGACTTTATCAAAAGATTCTAACGCATAGTCATTACTTTCAATTTCAACATTCGCGAACAGAATTATAAAACTCCAAAACGGAAAGTATTCAACTCGCGTCCCTTTGCAAGTCGATAGTCGTGAGAGGGAGACGGAATGTCAGTTGCACTGTTCCCGCATTCAAGGATGACACTTCCGAGAATCGTCTGAGCTTTGAAGTGGCGTATTCGAAATGCCCTACACACTATACCGTTAGTTTACTATAACTTTCACTTTTTTTTTGGATTTTTTTATTTGTTTAAAAATAAATAGAAATATATAAAAAAATATTTGGGTAAACGTTATATATTTAAATTTAGGCATTAAGCATAAAACATATGTGAACAACTAACTTCTAAAGCTTACCTATTTCAAATCTAAAAAATTATATTATCCATATAAATAATATTATATAATGAATACTATTTTTCTAATTTTAATTTAACATTTTACCGCTTGGAAGTCAGATGGCAACATTAAAAATGTAAATGTCGGTTTCGGAACGAACTAGCCGCACCACCCCCTTTTAAATGTCGACGAACGGGGGGGTGCGACGTTGCCAAAACGGAAAGTGAAATTTCGTCACACTCTCTCTCTCATTCACGCACACAACTAAAGCTCGGAATGGTACTACGCGTGTGTGAGTGATTCGGCAGACGCACGTTCGATGTGTGCGTTTGTTTTGATGAATACGTGCGTTTGTGTGCATCAAATTCGTAAGAGCATTGCAGTACCTACGACGCTTCCGTGTTCGATCGACTTTCGTAGACGCCGACTTGTAGAGACAATTAAAGACATCACGACGAGTATAATAAAAAAAATGCTTTTTTCTATTATTTTCTAAGTCGCTTCTTTAACGAAGATAGTTTTAATGATCTACTAGTTTTTCTTTGAAACTTTATTGTCTTAGTGTGTAATAAATCTATGTATATTTCTGAGAGTGCTCCAATTTATGTCATATATAAAAGTGCTGCCAAAAATGTTAATAGTATTGCCCATTTAGATAAAACAAACAAAGCAATAATAATGTATCAAGGTATAAAAAACAACGCTAAACAAAATTGAGCTTTCAAGTTCAATCTGTGTATCTAAAAATATTGTTCCAATTCCAACTAACTTTGTTTTTCTTTGTAACGCGCTGTAATTACGCTATATTTTTTACAGTAAAATAATCTATTATAACTAAATTTCGTAATAGAAAAAAATACATTTTATGATCATTCTGGATAAATTATACAATATTATTCCGACCGATATAAGCTTATAATCTATAAGACTTTAAATTTATGGCTAATCTGTAAAACCGTGATAATTTATTATCTGTGACAGTTGACTTTGGCGATATTATTGTCTTGACAGATAATTATTCGAGCGATAGTGAAATAAAGCTGTTAACCTTCGTACTGATTGCGCCGAGCTCACGGCTGGAGGCGCGAAAATCCGATAACTTTCGTACCCCCACCACCCTAGCTCCTCCCCCATCTTTAATGGCATAAAAAATCAATTTCCCGCCCAAATTACGCCGAGTCGACAAATTGCGCGTCTAGTCTATAATCAAGTATTTCGGTAACGTCTACGTTTATTGAGAAAAACACTATTTGGCAAAAGTTAATGGTATTTCAAAAATTATTGTATTCTTTATTTTTATAGTTCAGTGATTTATAATTTGTTGTTTTATTCTTTCCACCTAAAAGCAAAGTAGTACAATTAATAATTACTCTAAAATGTTTTTTTTAAATTTTTTTTAAGCTTTTTTATTATATAAAATTTAAACATTAGATTTAGTAAATATATGTATCTTAACTGCTTATTTTGAATAAATAGCTTAGTATATTTTGTAATTCGAGTTTAAAACCCATAGTAAGTTCACTTTCGATTCTACGTAAACACCCGAATTCGTAGCCGAACTGAACCCACACTGGCACCCTGTGACCTTGGCGCGAGGGTGAAAGTCCCCCACGTGTCTTCCGCGTCTATTTTCAGCCTACAATACTATGATTTTGTTTTATTCTACCTATGATTTAGGCTAAAATTGTATTTTTTTTCATCTGCGCTCGTACAAATTGATTTATATTTTCTATCTGCCTTATTTATATAGCAAAGGTAAATTTATGATTGCGTAGAATTTTATTAAAAATAATCGTCACTTTTATAATATATAGGAGAATATTATATAAAATAAACAGCTATCGTGTTTTTAGGCTAGATTTACTACCCACTTAAAACATCCCCTGCTTTTATCTGTAGAGACTGAAAGAAAGACAATTAAGAATATAAAAGTACTCTAGAACAAAGGAATCGTTCTTGTGGTCCAATAATTGTTTATCATTTTTATCTTGGTTTCACTTTATTTAAGGAGTTATTTTGGTAAAAAGTTCTTCCTTTATATAACTTACATATTGGACTGTTGGCACATTAATAAAATACCAATTTTATCATTAATTGTCTTTTTTTTTATAAATTCAAGACACTAATCACAGCGTTAAATACATACAAAATTAATAGTTGTTATCAAATAGATAAAACATTAGATATATCTTTTAATAAATAAGCCACAAGACAGATTAAATATACACTTACACAGATAATGTCATGCATTTTTGTAATGTCAAAGGGATCGCAACGCGCTCGGATACCCACACCTGCAGCCCTGACCTTGAGTCAATAGATAAGCATTAATCTCGATAACGTATCCAGACGCGCGCCAGACGGTCCGAAGGGACCAGCTCCGGATATTCATAAACCCAAGGGATGGTAATGTCGTAAAGGAAAACATCGCAACGTCAACCTTTTACTTCACTTCTCTCGTCACTTACGTCACGCCTGAGTTTTACAGCTGAATGAAATTGAAAACGTTGAAATGTTATTTTGTATATTACAGAGAGTTTGCGGTTTTTTTGACAAAAAATAACATTTTAGTTAGAAACTGTTAAATAATTAGGAAATTTTATAAATATTGACTGACGTCTACATTAGAATTATGATTTCATGAATTGGAGACATTTACTAAAATATTTAAATTGAGATTTTGGGACATAAGAGCCACAACTTCAATTATACGCGTTGGTCTCGCTTGACATTAAACACAATAAACTAGTATATACACAAGAAACTATAGAGTGTTGCGTCCGTAACAGTGTAGGCGTGTCTGGTCGTCTACGAGCTGTCTACTTGACCGGGATTAAGGCCGTTACGTCCGGGGTTCCCGCGTAATCCCGGGACACCGCTGTGAGGTCAGGTTCAAGACCACACTCCATCGTTTACATCTATTTTGTTATACACAAAGAAAAGCGCCCAAGCCTTTTAAATTGCATACAAAGGAACGTTTTACGTTTCTTTCATTCTAAGCTTTCTAAAGATGGATTTTGTTCAACTTTTTTATACGCAGTCTCAATTTATAAAATATAAAAAAAATAAAACAATATTCATCCACAAACGTACAGAGTTTAGTAAAGAAATAATAGAAATATCTCGTACATTGTATTTTAAAGCAAAAATATGAATATCTGCTCACTCACTCACTCTTTCTGTCGGCCTCTTTCTTTTCCATGGGATAGCCAAGTTATTTATTATTTAATTTATCAAAAGGATAATTTATTTTCAAGTTGATTTATATCAATCATTAATCAATGTATTTTGAAAGAGGGCTGGGGGTGAATGAAAATGCAATCTTGCAACAGATAGATCTCAGAGGGTACAAATCATTCATTCGAAGTATATGACATCCACAGGGAATAATGTTATTTTGAAATATGTCCTCTTTCGGATTTCAAAATCATGATAAGAGAGTGCTCTTTAGCTCTCACACAAAATATATTATGACAGTTTTTCTTTTTTTTTGTTCTTCGTAACTTTCAACGCCAAATATTACTTTTTTGAAGTTTATCTTCAATTTTAACGCAGGGTTTTTTTTGTTGAAAAACGATAATGTCGATAAATACATATAGTTTAATTATAATTGTTATAGTATTATACGTATGGTACGTAGGTAGGTACATATTACGTACGGCTTCTGAATTGTAGTGCTTAAAAGATTTTTAATTTTTATATTTACTATATATAATACTTTTATATTTTTCAATAAAAGAAATTAATTAGTTCGCTGTATTAAAGCTTAACCATGTTTTAGTCGCTTATGTTTAATTTATATTAAATACTTTCTTTACTTTACTATGAAACTACCATGTTAGCGATAGCATTTTATTGCCTTGACACCACTGACATATAAGAGCCGAAGACGGGGGCTCGATTTTATAACGTCTAGACGAATTAATAGACTACCTTATATTATTAGTAAGCAAGAATAATAATTAAGAAGGATACTATGACTGAACACCAAGCAATTTCTCAATTTTTACAAATTTACTATCAAACGTGTTTAAATAAACTTTTTTTATAATACAGTTGTTTATATTACGTGTATTTTGTATTAGTGTTATTAAAATTGTTAATTATTTTAATAAGTTTTGATATGAAAACAAATATTAATTTGTTAAGTAAATGTTAGCTGTAGTTAATTTCTATAGATATTCAAGAGGCGAATTAATAGCAATCTGCTACCAGTGGATATTCCTGTCACTCGATACGATTATTATATTAAACTGGTTCAAATGATTTCGTGCCTACTGGTGTCTATTCTAGCGTAATATACTGACACAGCCTTGATGAGTGGTGAATCCAAATAATGGAAAATTGAAGTACTACGTAGAACAAAATATTTGTAACATTTAACAACTACCTTTCGATCGATCATTATTTACGAATTTAGGTATTGCTTGATATCCATCGCAGATATGAAAATAATGTTAATTTTATTAAACTATCTTTGTATTTTTATCTATTGTCTTGCAAATTCTGTACGCATCGTTTACTTATACAGTAACTATGCAAAAAAACATTGCCATCTCTAGTTTCTGTCTATTTAATTTTGAAAATTTAGGAGCTAGATAATAATGTCTAAATTTGCTAATTACAATTGTATTTCGTGAAATAATCAAATGTCGTCTTACTTTTAATGCGAATTCTTAAAATCAACATAGTCTTAATAAGACTATAAAGATTAAAAAAAAACTATAAAATGATAGGCCGCGTAAGTGAATTTTATCTTATTGGCCTTTAGATTTATGTGACCTTAAGGGACTGAAGTGTTGCCTTTCCGCAGTATCGTGAAAAGGTCGTAGAAGGAAAATGGTTGAGTCCGAGTTGAAATAAACCGGTCACAAAAATACCCACATATGCCGAAGGTCAGGCACGTCCTTGAACTTGATAAGAAAATGAAATGTTTACAAAATATGCACTAGTTTTGTATCCTGACTTAATATGATTCACAAGTTAAAGTTATTATTTAAATATATGAAGTAACATACAATTTATCAATATCATCTCTGTGTTTAGTGATATTATCAAAATCAGTTCAATAATAGATAATATTTACGAAAATGGTAGAAAGAAAATATCGGAATATGAGATTTTAAATTTTGTTTATTTTTTTTAACTATAAAAATACAATTATACAACATTTAATAACAATGATTTTTACAACATATAACAATAATATGTTTTTAAACGGTATTATTTAGCTTGCCCTGTTTGTTTGGGTCAAATTTAGTAATTGGAATTTTACCCCCTTCCTGACACCAGATCGATCTGATATTTGGTACTCACTCTTAATATTGATGACAATACAATAAAAAAAAAATATGCCTGTAAATCTAAAATGGCCGCCGATACAAAATGGCGGATTACATATTACTTCACAACAACCTCTTTATGGGTATCAAATGAAAGGGCTTTATTGGTAGAATAGAGCTCACTATAAAAAAATAAAATTCAAGATGGCCACCGCGACAAAATGGCGGATTACATATTTTACACATCTACTTCAATATAGGTGTCTAATGAAAGGGCTTGATTAGCAGAAAAGAGCTCATTCTGTTAATTGGGCGCGTGAAACTATCATATATTAACTCTAGCAACGCAACCCCAACGATTTTATTATTTGTCTGATCAATGCCCCAGATCGATGAGAAGATTGGTGCGATCTGGTAGCTAAGACTTACCGAATTATTTTTTAGCTGGAAATTGGAATTAGTCAGTTCTCTGGTTTTGGCATTTCGAGCGTAGGAGTTGAGTACAAATTACTTTGCCAATATCGCTATTTTGGTGCAATAACGCAGAATTTATATTTTTTTCAAATATTGCAAGGAATACTTTTGAAAAAATAAAGAATCAATTCCGTCAGTGTTATAACAAATAAGCGTCGTATTAAGTCAATTACAATTTTTCTTGCTGAAGTCAATTATAAAAATAAAATAAAAAACTAACTACACTAAAAAAAATACTTCTAGCAGACTAAATAGCTTGACCTTGATTGTAAACTTTTATTGTTTAACATACTACATATTATTTAGCTTCAACAGAATATAATTGACATTGATAAAGTTTACTAAGTGTCTTAATTTTATGTTTCGTCCCATATAATGTAAACAAGCTCGCTGCGGATGTATGAGTCAATGTCCAGCACAATGTAACTGAATCACCAGCCGTTTTTCACTCGAATTCCAAATTTAAATTATCCCGCCATTGCGTGATTGACATTTTGCTTTGTAATTTTTTTTAAATCGCGATGTCAAGTCAAAGATTCTTTCGATGTTCGTTGACAAATAAATGGTTGTGTCAAAAAGTGACTGATTTATAACAATTTCTATATAAATATTTATAAAAATAAAATAAAATATTTTTATTAAACGCATAATTATTAATCTTTATCCTCTCATTGTGTTTTTAAAAATAATATCAAATACAAATATTTACACATCTGGTACAATTTTGACAAGTGTCCAAAAAAAAGCATTCATATAATTTGATATATTATTGTCAGAATGAAAAATGTTTTGTTTCTGTCTAATGGCTGTGTACGTAATGTGCGTCACAGCGCGGCATCATGGCGTATCCGGCACTTGGCTCGGCGGAAGGCGCTTCAATTTGTTAAATTAAGCGCATTTGCTCGTTGCACAGATTCACTCGTGAGTGGATTATGAAGGATGTCAATGATTTTCGCGCATTGTTCCTTGTGAAGTATCTGTTAGGTACGGGATGGGTTAATCGCTGTAAACGGTGCCGCTTGTAATTGCATGAGAACTTGTTCAGTCGATGTTCTATTGCACTCATTGTTTTATCTGTAGTACGATATACTCGGTGTGAGCGCTATTAGGTGTAGAGCACACGATAGTAATTGGTGTTTTAAAATTAACTTTAAAGTCCGTCTGTAATATTGTAGCAACAATGACATCGAAAAAACAACTATAATTAATTTTTAAATCGAACTCCTTAAAAAAATATCTATACATACATATAAAATAGCTCTCCACCATTGTCGTCAGTAGCGTCTCTGTGACGCAACTACTGTGCGTACGCGCCTGATTGCGCTGAATTAAGCTTCCGTCGACAGGATAAAAGCCCGGCCTCTAAACAATGCCAATCTGACCGACTATTCCACTACCACTCACTCCGTAATTGAATTGACTGACGACTTTTTTTTTGATATTCGATCGTAATACAACATTGTCTCAGTAATGGGGCTATATAATTCTATTACGGCTTTTAATAATTGGGATGTATGTGCCTCGATATGAATCAAGTATTTTTAAATTGGACTTAGAAAATAATATTGTGTACTTATAAAAACGTTTAGGTAAATAAAATAGAGTATTTTTTTTAATAGAGTATTAATAAAATTTATGATTTTTAAAATACAATGATTAATTAATAAAATAATTTCACGGCAGAGTTTCTAGTTAGCGACTAGCGTTATGTGATATGTTTTAGCTTCACGCTGTAACTCGCATTTATTCTGTGCTAATTGCGTATTCATTGGCGAAACTCAACGTCGCAGTATGTCTCGTTGGGCCAAATATCAATAGGAAAAATATAATATAATATAATAGCGTTGTTCTGATCTTATAAGACAAAATGCACCGTCAAGTCGCTTCCATATCGATAAATTAAAGAACGTTATGATATATATCTTTCTTTCCTGAATTTCCTTTCCTAATAAAAAAAAATAACATCATGTTTCTTTTATCAGTAAACATATCTTTTAAGAAACATGTATGTGAATTTCATCAATAGATCTTAATTAAAATACATAATATATGCTGCTTAATGGTTAGATCGCTTAGACGGCTTCAAATAGGCGCGGGTTGAAAGCCCGTCTACGTTCAAAACTTTTATACGTTTTCTAAAATATTTTTCTATCCCTAATGTGGACTATAGATTTTTAAAAATCTTAAAAACACATACATTATATATAAAACAAAATTATTTAATTATTATATATTTTTCAGCAATTTCAAGGTATTTAAACATACGTGATGGTTATTTACGAAAAGTTTCTGGGCGATTTACGCCCAATCACTGATCGCCCCCGGCGCCCTCGCTGTCAGCCGCAGCTAAGCAAATAACACCTGTAACCTTGGACTCTGATATACCCCTTGCCGACTCTTGCAATGCAAAATAGTATTGAGAAAAAAAAAAACAATAACCTATTTTATATTGCAAATCGATCTGTTTGAACATTTAAGTTCAATAGGCTTTAACTCTCTTCTAGTTAAAATATATATTTTATCAAAATATGATAATGTAAAGTAATTTCATCCCCAATCTTCACTTTTTATCTAAAGAGTGATGAAACTTACGAGTTTTCTATCATTTTTATGTAATTTTAGAGCCGCAATGTTTTAAATTTGGATATAGGTATGACATAATTTGTTTTAATCTCCGCACGTTATCTCAAATAGGATGGTAGAGGGACTTAGTTTTTACGGCATCCCGCCCCCCACTTTTTTTTTTTTCAAAAGATTTCATGTTGAGTGGAAGAATTCAACGCCGCGCTTTGTTATTACTTTAGTGAATAAATTATGATAATTCATTTCCTCGAGTCGCAATCGAACTCACAACCGCCGCGTTTACAGTCAGACTAAACTTCTCATTTAATTTGCTAATACTTATTTTTATGTAAGACATTAAATTAAATCAAATTAAATAAAAAAAATAATTAATTTAATTAAATTAATTTTTATATAAAAAATATTAAATTTAAATATATAAAAGTTATCTTTTGCTGTTTATTAATTTTATAGCATTTAGCAAGTAATCCATCCTACGCTTAACCCAGAAATCATAATAAAAAATAAAATTCTACATCGCTTGAGACCACAAACTTGGTCTCCAACCAAGTTCTAAAATTAACACTTAAATTTCGTTTACGCGCACTGAAATACTTACATATTTTCATTTCATTTTCGAAATTATTCAGACATCTTAAAAATTTCGATAAAACGTTACAATTTTCCTCTTGATTTCACATTGTCGTGACAGCGATGCGTCAAATCGCATTTCGTCTTACATATATATATATATGTACATGAGTACTTTTATTTGCAGCCGTTGGCGACTATTTATAGCTTTAAAATAATGTGTCGTAGAATTTTACTTTTTTTATTATATATACGTGGCGTAATTGCACAAAGATTGACTGTAACCGTAATAGTTGTGGGTTCTATTTTCACTCGGGAGAATAAAAACAATTTTCATTTCCTCGTTATGGTAACAAGACAGTGCGCGACGTTGAGTTCCACCACTCAACATTTAATGTCTGGAAAATTCTCATCATTTCTCTCTGCTTGCCCAACCCTACTGTAGCTAAAAAATAACTATATTTTCTTCACGCTTTATCCCTCGCATAGCAGGGTAGGCAGAGGGAACCTAGTGTTAAGACACTTCGTTGCCAACATTCCGCTGAATTTTGAAGGCATAGCGTGTTGAGTGGCGAATCTCAACGCTGCGCTTTTCATGACCTTTTTCGCCAGAGCGGAGATATGGAAATATAAATTTAAATAAATACTTCATTCACATTCTTCGTCCAGTGGGGATTGAATCCACAACCAGTCGCGTTTACAGTCAAACTTTGTGCCACTGTGCCATGACTAGCCTCAATGTATATTAGTTAAAAATGTTTAATTTTAAGCCATATGATGCATTACCTCATTTAAACCATTATGCTAATAAATATTATTATTTAAGCTTAACCCCTATTGTAATACTGAATATTTTTACCATAATCCGCCATCTGTCGTCGAATAGCGGAACTAAATATTGCAAAATTTACTAACGGTTACTTCGTTTTATTAAAATACAGTAAAATAAAATAAAAACGTATTCTAATTACCCGCCTCAATTTTACTACAACGATTAACTGAAGAGATTATCTCTTCCTTTTATCTTGTATATTGAACACACCTGCCGTTTTAACCGATTTTAAATAACTGCCACTTCCATCCATCATGGAATGACAATTTACTGAATTATTATTGCAAACAGCATTAAATTGTAATGCAGATTTAAATCAGACTTGTGTATGTTTTCTATGTATGTATTAATTTGAGATATGAATAGTAGGAACGATAATAAATTAACAAAAATTGTTAATTAATTCAGCTTTCACTTAAAATTATTCTAAGCGAAACTTTCTATAGTTATTCAGTTTTCACACTACTTCTAAGCGTTGGGATCAATGGAGCAATCAGGGTTTGCGTGTCATGACCTGCCCCAACAAGCGGCCCACGCATTACGCACATTCTCATTATCACGTTACACACGCTAGAGTAAAATGAGCTTATAAGTGAGATTGTAAATGTTATTGGAGAGAGTTCTAAGGAAAGCTATACTATTATGTTAAAAGCATTTTTTGTATACAATTCTTATTTAGTATAATTGAAATTGTGTTAAAATGTTGTTTAATATTTATTTTTCGTATTATTATTCGCAATTAGCATTAATTTTACAAGCAATGTAGTTTTTTCTGTTTTAAAAATTTATAGTAGATATTTACCTGAACTTACAAGCTCTGAGTTCCTTTATACTGTATAGTGAAAGCTGTTAAATAAACTCTTAACTAAAAAAGTGTAATAAATCTTCTCAAATTATTTAAAAATTGAAAATTTCTTGAATATATTACGCCATGAACGTAAACGTAGCATTTTACACTAGAAATTAGGTGCCCATGTTTTATCTATTCTAATTGAGTTGACGATAACCGGTTATCTACTTAACGCAGCTGCGACGTAACCGTCGTACTTGTTGATGTGATGTAGGCGCTTATTATTCCTTAAATCATGTACACATTAAAATCATCTGACCTCGCAAGGATAATTACAAAACCTGCAATTTGAATGAGAATAGATAGAGAGCTTTCGTGTGAGAGAGACGGATAGAACAAATGTCGTGCGTTCTAACACAAAATAGGAGTAACGAACTAAAACGCCAGGTGTGAACCGATGCCATGTGCTCGGCAACAGAAACTACATTTATTTATACGTATCAGAGTATTCGTTCTATTTAGCGATTTCATATCGAATCCATAGTAACCATAACATTTGTCTTAATTCTCCAACTGCTCCTATTATAGCATTCCGACTATTACACTAAGCTAAACTGTGATACTTTTGTAGATATTTAATGTTTTCAGCTTAATAAACTACGTCAAATAGTAAAACAAATATATTTACTTTAAAATTCGGAATTTCACTAGGCAGTAAAAAATTCTGAAGTTTTTTTTATAAAAAATATAATAACCAAAACTATGACATCGTGAATATATTTTTAGTAAAATATCAAATATAGTTTTTTAAAACATTTTTTTATTTATTAAGGCTGTTACTTTAGTAACTTATGAGACCGTAAATTATGAGCGCCATCTGTTAGAACACATTACAAGCTAGGATTATTCGTAAAACTGCCCTCTAGCGTCAAATAGCATTACTATTAGAAGTAGCAAAAGAGCTTAGATTAAAATAACAATAGATGGCGCTTTATAATAAACTTGGATTAAAACCGAATAAATTTTTCACAATATAATATTACACTAAAATCACTAATCTGTCGCCATCTAACCCATCCATTGCATGATTGTCTATTAATTTTCCCTTATTTTGTGTTAACGTTCTGTTTATTTTTTACTTTATTTTGCTTTATGTTAAGTCTGTGGTGTGTCTTTGTAGCTTATTTTGGCGCCGGACGGGACGTTGCAGACGGTCAAGAGCGAGTCGCGTCGAGGTCGCGGAAGAGGGCGCGCTACAACGACACCTGTGAGTACTTTCTTACTTTCCTTATTTCTTTTGTTTTATCCCTTCCTTTACCATTAAATATGTGTTTGTGACTAATTGTTATTAACACTTAAACCTGATACTTTAAACAGCTTTACTCTTTGAGTAGAGCGCTAAACTGTTTTTACGATATACGTGAATCAACGACGATGACTTCAAATTGCGCCAACATAAAATATCTTTTACGAGTTTTAAAATAATGTAATATTTTGGTTTAATTAAAGTTTTGTCGTGTCAAAACGGAAAATCAATCTTCAGCAGCAGGTGCGCTGACGTAACACGTTATTATTTGTTCTTACAATTATATTTATTGCATAATCGGAAATGATAAAGTGGAAATTGACGTAAAATTGTTTTATTTTAAATTTGTTATGCAAATATGCAAAGCATAATTAGTAATTCGTTATTTATGACAAACTTTCTATGAGCGTTACAAAATTGGGCTACCAGCTGGAATCAAACGATCGAGGTCGCCAAAGTCGGGCAGTGATAAATCAACAAAAACCGGGTCGCTTTCGCTTTCCGTCCGAATGTAGGAATAAAGTGTAACCCGCGTGTCCGCAGAAACAAACACCATTCACCAATATTAACACCCTGTGGATCACTTCGAACGGGATCCAGCGCGATTCGATGTACATTGCTGTTTTTGTGGCGATCCTTCAAACTCAGCTCGAAGGATACAATTTATGAATACAGCGTAATAAAGAGTATCGCATCGGAGTCCGCCATTTCACAGCCTCCGGCCTGCCACCTGTAGTTCATTCAGCGGTGGATTTTGAATTGCAAATTGTAATTCAATGAGTGAAAATTTTCTCATTGTCAAGCTTTGTCCTCGTGTCACCCTTTCGTTTTTACGGATACAATGTTTCTTCAGCTTTTTTTATCTGCTTTTTAACAGCCTCTTTAGTTGATTTAAATAACTAGCTAACTCATTTTCCTAGGAAAATATTATGATGTGTTAATAAATGTAAATAGAATTGTAAATAAACTATACTGTAATGTTTCTATTATGATTTCGCAAAAACAGAAAACGATATGAATTGAAAGGGGTTGCCTATACTCGGTGCGTAGTACTTAGAGCTCCAATCTACTTTTGTGTAGGGGAAAGGCGTAGATATATGCCGTGCTAATGTATGCTGCGTAATGTTACCTTCAGATAGGTCTGAACGGTGAAGTACGTACAATGCTTTTCAATTTTCATTGTTATTCTCGATTATTTGCAATGACGATTGTTTAAAAGCTTTTTTTTAACAAAAAGTATACTTTTATACAATTTAAAAAAAAACATTTTTTAGACAAATTATTCTCAAATAGTGATAAAATTATTACTTTATCACTATTCGAGACTAGAACCTACGCCACATTTCGTGAATGGTTAGGAAAAGTATTAAACTTAAGCATATCTTCGGTCAGAAATTGAACTCACATCCATAACGTGTACGGCCGGGTACGTTTCGACTTTACAACAATATAGAAGATAATTTCCTAAAATACATACAACTCTTCCAGCAAGCTATAAGCAAAATTATTACAACCAGACTATCAGCTAATGTATTTTCAATCACATAATTTTGAAAAAGGAAGCAGTCTAAAAGATGACGTATGGCGCGTATAGTGTAGTGATACATTTTTCATCGCATCGATAATCGACAAATACAATTATGAGTTTATTTTTGTATATTTTTTTTATTTCTCTGTCTTCTCATGTTTTTTACAATAAAAAAGGTTTTCTTAATTCATATTATATATTGAAAAATATTTTTTTGTATTTTTAATTGAAGTCTGTAGTAGGTGTAACGGAAACATATAAATAGTAAGACACGTAGCGTAAAGTTGAAATTTTTAACTTATTTCTAAAACTATATTTAATTTAATGAGCTTCCCTAGTTTTCCCTGTAAGTTTGAGAGTAAAGTAAACTAATTTACCCAAACATATGCGGGTGTATAAGTGAAGGTTTGGCAGAGATTTTTTAAAATTATTTTGTCTAGCTTTACGCTGTATCCTGCATGTGGCAGGCAGCGGGAACGTGGGAATCTACTAGTAAAACACTATGTTCCCATTACGACACTTCCGTTCTCCATATTTTGCCAGCACTCAACGCCGCCAGATTATTTTATGACAAAAATATTATTTGGCTGAATAGACGGAGATTAGTGTCAAGACATTCCATAAACAAATTATTTCATTTATTTGCCTGTGAGATTTTTCGAGACTAGTTGCCATATTATGGTACACATAATATTTTCCAGAAGAACATCTATTTAATTTTAAATATGCTCAGTTGTTTAAAACTACTTAATATAAAAAAAGAAACTTTAAATTACGATAATATCTTTGGTATCTACAAGTAAGTAAAAAACAAAGATCTATATTATTTACACAATTCAGACTTGAACTATTACCTACTACTACTTAACTTTACTTAACCTTAACCACTACACCATACGAATTAAAATTTAATAGAAAAGTAAGTTAAACTACGGTACTGAGCTCTCGGACAACTGTACCCTGTAACGTTTTGAATTTATATACTGTAAACTATATTATTTTAGTTTATATAAAAACTCTTCCGTTACTGAGTGAGAACGCACAGACGAGACTACGGGACTGAATTGGACTGGATTTACATGAAAAAACAGATATTTTACAATTTGTAGTCAATGCTATACAATATAAATAAATAGCAATTGAAGTTGCTACAACTGGTAAAATATAAACATGGTGAAGATCGACCATATTTACAATTTCTTCTAAAATGTTTATATATAAGACAAATAGACCTCGTATTTGGTCTTTTGACATCGTCTAGCTTACATACCGTAAAGTACCATAAGTCATATGGTGCTTTTGGTACTTTACCGTAATACTATGCAACCTATGGTACTTTAAAACTTGTGAGTTTTAAAGGTAGCCAGTACATATATACTTCATGGAACTGTTATCCACTGGTTTTATCTTTGTTGAGATGGACGAAATTTGATTTTGCATTGCTTTTTCCCTATTTATTGTAAAACTCAACACAGTATTGTCTAAAAACTATTTGTTTTATAAATTTTGAGATTTGAACCTATAAGGATTGCAATTCATCTTCTAATTACATTTTAACTGCGTTGGTCGATGTCAAACTTTTATTTACATTGCCTAACTTTAACGCAATATCGTAATTGCTAAATATTTGAGGCTGTAGGGGGGCCGCGGTGTGGTATCTGATTGTAACGCGGCGTTGGGTTCCGCCAATCAGCACGTAATATCTCGATAATTGGGCGGAAAGTGGCAGGCGGAATGGTATATATTGTTATCACACTTTCAGTTTCCCTATACTTATCTTGCACATATACACGGAACACAGCGTGAATTTAAAAAAAAAACTAAAGAATAAATCAAACGCCAAAATGGAAATCTTTTACTAAAGTACAAAAGGCAAATTAGAACATTTCTAGGTCCATAATGTAATGAAAATAAAGCCTCTCAGATATTCTTAGGCACTCGGTTAAGTGCGGGGAAACTGTTTTCTTTCAATCATCTAAGTACGTTGATAAAATGAACATTTCTCATTTTCTTGGAGTTTCTGTAATTTTGCGATTTCTTTAGAATTACAAAATCGTCATTCATTTTCAAATGTATTCTTCTGATCACTATTGCTATTCTAAACTTACTAAATGAACCTCCTTCTACACTAACAAATGGAAAATAAAATTTAAACTCTTATAAAACACGTGAATGTGAGTGCATCTAGCACGTTGCGTAACAGATGTGACAGTCTTTTTAAGACAACATACGCACTAAAGGTTTACAAAGCAACCTTTCAAAACTACAGAGGCGAAACTAATACAAATTCTAATCCGAAGTTCAATTCGGAAATAAATTGAAATCCGACATAATGAAGACGGTGCGCATAAAGCCTGCAGACGTAGGTACTAATTTCGCGGAGGCCATCTTGCGGTTGCCATGGCAACCAGACTGCGCCCCCTCCCCCCCGGGGGCCCACACCCCTCTCCCCTCTACCCCGGTGCACTCTAAAAGCTAGACTATGTCTAGGTACGTTGAGATGGTTCGCCTGATTAGCCAATTCGGACGCCACCCACCGATGCATTTTTAATCACTTTTCGTTTCACTTTCCTTTGATGCTTTATTGCTTTTAAAAATTGTTCATTAAATCAGAACATTTGTTTTTCGTTACGTCTTGAGAGTTACAGAAGAAAGTTAAATTTGCCGCCTTATCGAACCTTTGTGGGAACGATATGGAGATCTTTTCTCACATTTACATATATTTACATACATAAGGTGAATGTGTCTGTATTTTATTTTCTCCAATAATAAATTTAATTTTAACCATAATATAATAATTCATGGACATATTATTAAAAAAAAAACTTTACTACCAGTTATAAAAACCATCTCAGTACTTAATTACATTTAAAACAATTAATGTAACACAAATTACTCTCTTATGACGGCCGAAACTTTGTTAATTAAAATATTTTTACAAAAGACGAAGGAATGTGGAAATTTTGAAAGTGGCGCATCTACAATATATTTTCAATATGTCGTTGCTACGCTTGCCGTCGTGAAGCAAAAATCGCCGCTAAAGCCCACCTCCGAATTATAAACTCGGACGAAATTTGCACAGACCACTTTGTAATTGCAAATTTCGTTGTTTTACGCATGCGCCGCACGCCGATCAATACACAAACACTTTATTATTATTTTTTATAGAAAATACATTTTTACCCGCCAAAATATAAAAAGCGTGTTTCGTATACTATGGAATTTAATAAGCGAGATTATTAATTTTTTATTAAGTCGAAAACTTTGAGTTTCCTTTTAATTTGTGTTTGCGGGTCGAAGGAGGGGCGAGTGGGGTCACGACGCCCGCCGCTATTGGATAGTTACTCTAAACTATTGCCTGAAAGTTTCATTAATGCATTCTATTGCCTCGTTATGCATTTTCGGTGTCCCTTTGCCGTTTCAATAGTGTTCTAACTTTGAAATAGTGGTATTGTTTTGATTATAATTTAATTTGAACTTTATTAATTTATAGCTCTTTCGCTGAACTGGAAATGTATTATTCGTTTCATTAATTATTATAGTTGAGCAAAGTTTTTTGATGATAAACTAAAATTTACATTACAAGATAATGAAATAGATTTTGATTTTGATTTCTTTAAATATAATTGAGTTAAATGGAATTTATTGAGATCTCTTTAAATTATTTTCTCCCTATCTCTTAAAACTAGTATGAATATTATCAATATTTTAATGAATGAACTTTTTTTACGAAATATTAGGTAAAACGTAAACAAATTAAAAATGAATTTGTAGATATAAAAAAACATGCTCACATCGCACTTCTGGAATTTCGCACAGCAAAGCTTAATTTCCGGATATTTGAAAATTTCATAACTTTTCAAACGGCTGTTACGAAGAGACGTTAAATATTTTATTCGCAGTCGAAATTGCTCTTTTGATTACAGAAACAAACGGCTACAGGAAGGTTCTCAATTGATTTCGTAAATATATAATATTCTTACGTACTTACAAAATTTCCTCAAACTCACGTTTTAATATAAAATATTGATATAAAATTTTCCTTAATTTTGATTCTATTTTATTTTTTATATGAGAAATTGTTTTAAATAACCAATTAAACTGTTAACGTTTTTTTACTAACGTTTTATAAAATTATATAATAATTAAATGTAAAGGGTTTATAATAAAATGTAAAATGTATTGTTTTCAACAAATATGCTGTAAAAACGCGTTTAAAAAAAGATACTCAAAAACATTTTTCATCGAGTTAAAACACATCAGATATAAAACCTTTTCCGTGCCGAGTTCCGTTAGTCAATTAAGTCAAGGCTGGCAACATTCGGAACTCAAAAAAAGTACTTAAAACAATGCCCTATTGTAACCCGTCTGGCACGCACACATGCACACAAATACACACACATTGCAATCATTTTCTGCATTCTACATACAGGGCATGTGCGTTTTGGCAAAAGGTCTTTATTTCCAACGGGACAGGGCTTACATTTTATATTTGTGTTTGGCACTAACGAGCCAATATGCTGATGTGGACGTCTGCCGCTAAGAATGCCTTGTATTCCTTTGTATAAGCATATGAAAACGGGTGTTTGAATCGGAAAAATCCGATAGAACACGCTATTACACAGTACACTCGTGTAATGGACGGTGTTCAAAGAAATACGTTTAGCGATGTCTCTTGAATCATTTTTATTCTGTTACTTTTAAGGTATAAGTATTTTTATCATATATAATTTGTTATTAATACTGATTACTGGTATTTTAACTAAAAACACAATAATCACATTTATATAACATAATATATTAATTATGTTATTAGATATTTCAAAATAAAATTTAATCTAAACATCTACAATGTAACGTTATTTTCTAATATAAACATATGTTATTTCTATAAACATTCAAAATAAATACTAGGTTATCTGCAATCCGGTAACCCACTGAATGTCACGCAGCGGGATTTGCGGCGTCCCGCGAAATAAGCCCCGAGAGAAAACGATTGTTCAACAAGTGAAAATAAGTAAAAAAGTGTAGTAAAATTTATAGCTAAAATTAAGGAAAAAAATGAATTGCAATTGATTTAATTTTACTAAAAAATATGAAATAATTAAATATCTGGAGCTCGAGGAGATATCTACGTTAGCGAGCCTAAGAAACCTTACCTTTAGAAGTTGTAGCTTCGATATTCGATACACAGAATATGCTTATTATCATTTACTTAAATTTAATAATATAACTCGTATAAGAGAGCAAAGAGAAAAGGAAGAGAAGCATTTTTCTTAATAAAACTATTTATTAAAAATTGCTAAGTAATGTTACAGCCTCAATAACAATATTTATATAATAATTTCTATAATACCATTAAACTCTTTATGGTATAATAACAAATATAAATAAAAAAACTAAACTGAATAAAGCAAACGCTAACACCCAAGAATCACAGTACCCCAAACCAATCCCATAATTTGTTCAGAAGCAACAAGTGAATCGACTTCTGAACTCGACACTAATAAGACACTGTGACAAACACCAGACCGTTTAGTACCCTCACGCCCAACGGGATCGCGACAAGTGGGGTCGGATTGTCGGATATCCGACTGACATCGAACTTTAGAGCTTTTCTTTACAATAATAAAAGACATTTAACAGATTTTATTTAATTTTATGTTTGTCTTTTTGTTTTTTTTTCTATATATAGTAAAGAAATCTTGAAGGTAGCTAGATTATATAAAAAACCCGCTTAAATTCATGTTAATAAATTTGCAACAATTCTGATGTCTTTTTTAAATCTGATATTTTGATACATATTCATATTAATACATGTTATATACAAATAATAAATAAACTGGCTGTATCATATAAAAAACAAAGAGACTACACAAAATACTAATATAAAAGATCAGGCACAGGCGTGAAGCCAAACAGCCCTGCGATATGATCTGTGACAGCGCAATCGCGGTCGCAGCGTGAAAGAATCCGAGCAACAAGTACCGTAAATCCTCCCGATAACGACTAGTGTGTTATTTCAAACCGTATTCGAAGTCAAACTGTGGAATATAGGAAATGAAAAAGATAAATGAAAATGTAATCTTTTGAAAGAAATGCTGTCAATTTTTTTATAAATAAATTGAATTTTTGTGTTAATATGTAATTTTTATATATCGTTATTAGTCCATTTTATGCTGTGGGTTTACTTCAATTCTTGGTTTTATAATATGGTTATGTATGCTAAGCTAGGTCGTCCTTTAATTTAGCTGCGAATGACTTTTATTTAAAAAAAAAAGCTAAAAAGAAAACTTTATTCTGTATTCCACTGAACACAGCGGAGAATAAAAGTATCGTAATTATTAGTACAAGATTTTAATTTGAGACACATGTAAAAATACTAAGTATATAATTTTAACAACTAAAAATATTATCGAAGATCTCGATGTAACGTGTTCAGTGCACATTTGTACGGTTAAAGAGCCAAGTGTATATCACGTTCGCGGGTGACACCACAATGTTGCAGTGAAAGAATCTGCGCAACAAGTGCAATAAATCCTCCTCCCTCATCCCTCCTCCTAGCAGCCAGTGCGTTGACAACGTGCGTGTCTGAAATAAAAACAGAGTTACCCTACGAATTAAATTGTAATCAATTTCAACAGGAACAGGGCTAATAATAGGAATAAAAAATATTTCTAGTATTTTTATAGCAATGAATGTATGCATGATGTGTAATCTTAAATCACTGAAACGGAATAATTTATTGTTTTCAAGCAAAAAATTAAATCAATTGCTGCTAATATTGAACTTATAATAGTAGAGTAGAATTTCAACAGTTTTCACAATAAAAATATTTCATTTAACATAGAATATACATAAATATTTTTTTTTATTATCTTTCATAAACCTTTATAACGATAAGAGAGCCTTTGAATATAATAAGGAATAGATGTATTACATAAGTATTTCAATTTGAAGTGAATAGAGCGACCGCAAACTTGGTAGCTTACGTAAAGCTGCGGTAAGTAAAAATATTTTTTTTAGTATACTGTCACAAGTACAGATATGAATAGTGAACATCATGATATTGTTTCTTGTTAAAAATGTACAAAACTAATTTGTAATTGTAATTTATTGGCATCTTTTTACTCCATCTCGAAATTTTATTTGCTTTATAAGGTAAACAGCATTTAATTGTTATTCTCGTTTCGCTAGAATTCTTTAAATATAATAAATGTAACTGAAATGTAATTGAATAAATACTATATAAAACAAAAGGATGAAGCAGCTATTTTTATACGCATATGTTTTTTGCTGCTAAGTTTAAAGTCATTGAAAATATAGAACAATACTTTGTGACCATATGAGCATGTAAACAAAAATAACCATAGCATTGCTGAAAGATAATAAAATATACATTATGTATTACCGCATACATTATTCATGCACGATGTCAATTTCCAGAAAGTTCTCCGGCAACATTTACATATTATCTAGTTCAAGAAAAAACTTAAGTTTAATTTAAATATGCCATGTGAACTTATATAAACTGTATTTAAATTGAAAATATTACTTTAAAATGTAAAGTTGTGTTATGTAAGGTTTTATTTCTAAACTAACATATTCATTCACCTTACGGAAAGTATTATAAAATAATCATAAAATTATTTTTCTGTAGTTTTACGGATTGACAACTAATAAGAACAATATGATAACAAAGAATATTTCAATATATATTATATAATATAATATTATTAACAAAAATACAAGAACGTAATTGATATTTTTTCTAAGTCTTATATTAGTTTTATATTTCATATAGATACATACAGTGCACCACAAAGTTTTGTACATTGTCACACGCATGCTTAATGTAATAAGGGTGTGTAAGGGCGGGGTGTACGGTAAGAGGCTTACCCGACGACTTTTAATATATCTCGGATTACTCGTCAGAGCTCTAAAATCTGCTTTATAGCGAGATTATACTTCCACGTGGCTTACCTATACGTTTATAGTCAATTAAATATTTATTGTAGGAAATTTGCGTGTCTTTTATTCAACCTATAAAAGTCCAAGTAAAGACAAGTATAGATTAGTTACAAAAATTTATGATCAAGTCGATATTGGTATTACTTTTTTATTTGTGCTTAAAGCAATTACAATAAAATGATTAAGATATTTTTTTAATTCTGCTCACTCTGTTATTTTAGGCAAATATCAGAAAATATGAACCAAAAAAGACATTTAAAAAATAAAGAACCAAATCAAGTTTATAAACAAAACAATATTATTATTAACTTACAAAAAATCCTATTATTACTATAAAAATGTATTCTACGGAAGTATTCTCAGGTATTTGCGTTGTTTTAGGCGTATAGCTTTTTCCTTGAGCGTTGAATTTAATTTACCGTAGAAATTGCTATCCCGAGGCATAGCGGCGCTGCAGTAAATTGAATTTAGCCGATAAAACTTCCATAAATACAAATTATGAGAAGCTTAGAATCAAATAAGATATTTTAAAGACTCTTTGTTTACATTTTTGATGTCAAAATATAATATTTTATTATACTTACGTATAGAACGTAATATAATAAACACAGCACAAGTATAAGAACTTCACTTGGCTTCGTTTTAAATTAAATCAGCTTCATGCTGTATCCCGCGCATAGCGGGGTATGCAGAAAGAACCTAGTGTTGAGACACTCCGTTCTACACTTTCGGCCGAGCTCTGGGGGCATAGTGTGTTAAGTAGCGGAACTCAACGCCGCTTTAAAATATACTTTTTCTTATAACTTATGTAAGCTCTAAAATTCGTACTGTCATTTTGCAAAGCCTACTATATAAACCATACTATGATAGGATATATATACCTACTACGACAGGTTGCGTGACCAACAGAAAATGATTCCTTGATATATTGAAAAACAATGTTGTCAAGTGAATAATGCATTTAGTTCTACGTTATAATATTGTAGCAAAAGCTCACTCAACTTATAAGGAACCTATACTAATCTATACACATAATAAATCTGTAGAGTATGTTTGGTAGAACGCGCTTATCTTAGAAACTACTGCTTAGAATAGATACTTTATGTCTGTGTTAAATACTCCATTTTCGGAAAAAGAAAACTAAGTTATTTCTATTGGACCACGATGGCGAAGCCCAAAGTGCAAGCCTTATAAAAAAATGTAACAGTTAGCAGAAATTGAACCCGCACCGTTACCCGTAAAAAACTGTCTAAGCTTCTAACAATTCACTGTGTTTTAAATTAAATAAACAATCATAGCCGATATCGCTTACGTTTAGTAGGAAGTTAGTGATGTGGAAACTCCACATGTTCTATCTACTATACAATATCAATTCTTANTGTGGCGTCTCTTTAGCCGGCTTGCCAATTCTTAACTAAATTACATGAATTCTAATATATAATCTTAAATAGTAATAATCATAATAATAATTTGGCAAAGCGCGGGGTTGGGTTCTGCCACTCAATACGCAATGCCGTATTGAGTGGCAATTCAGAATTAGCGGGCAGTTTCTGGGAACAAAAGTGTCCTAATGGGAATCGTAGTGTCTTAACACTAGGTTCCCAGGTTCTCTATGCCTACCGTGCTATGTGTGTGATACAGCGTGAAGCTACAATAAACATCGTCTGAGTGTAAAAGCCATGTTTGTAGGTTCGATCCCCTGTATAGCCGATTAATTATTTTTATTTTTCTCCTCGGTTAAAATAAAGCTAGGTGGTGAGTTTAGTCACCCAACACGGAGTGTCTCAAATTTTGGCGGAAAGAGGATAATGGAGTATTTTAACACTAGACTGTCTCTGCTTACCCCACATGAATCTTAAAATAAAAACTTATTATAAAATAATCCAATCATATAAAAAATATATTAATAATATATTATTATTTATAAGTAGACTTAATAATATAATATAACATTCATAAATTCGAGATAAATCAACCTTGAACTGCGCCTGAACCAACAATTATCGACACTCGTAAATCACTAAAAGATATTTTAATTAAACATCCTCTATATATCAGATGGCGGGGGCGAGGCGCGAGGTGGGGCGGGGGGCGGAATTAATTTAATTTTAACTTGATAATATATCACCCAGCGTCTTCGCTAATAATGGAATTATGTTTGTTCTTCCAGAATCCATTTGCATTCTTATTAGACTTGTTATGAGAATCGATGAGTATGTAGAAATTATAATATACTTCACACTAATATATAATATACTTCACATGTCATTCGCTTTAGTTTTTGTTTAAGAATTGTTGGCTAAAATACAATACAATACAATAATATTGTGTAATATTATCCTATTAATATATAAGTTGCATAGTTAAGCGACAAAAGACATAAAAATAGAATTAAAAATTGTAACCAAATTCAAATTGAATTTGTAATAATTTTATAATAATTATTATTTAACATAGGATACACTCAGTATTTTACAGTACTAATTTAAATCTAATGTATTTTCGTAGTGATGGGCAGCCAGTAACGCCAGGTATTCCATTCAAGCGACCAGACAATTCAGGCTCCCTAGATTGCTATTCTAGACCCCACCTTCTCCCTACACCCTGGGAGGAACGTCTACCCCTCTTCCCTATAGCGCTTAATTTCCGTATCGTATGGTCATTAATTTGTAAAATGATACGTTAGATAATTAAATTTGTATATTACTGACGCAATATAACGAGGAATTTTATTATTGAGTACACTATTAAAATTATTTTGAAAAATAAATAATTATTGACTAAGCCTTGAGTTTGTTCAATATTTTTGATAGTAGGTATTAAAGTAATCCATTACAATAAATACACATGGATAAAACAGTATCATAAAAGGATAACGTTTTTAAATCTTAAATTATTAACATCTTTATGAGCAGTCCTATAAAAATAGCCTATAAAATAACCCAAGGAAATAATAACGTTTAGATAGATAGAAGCAAGACCTTGACTTTCACATTTTAAACTCTATTAAAACTGAGAGCTTTTGATCTTTCAAATCGCAACAAAAAGGCGAGAAGTTGTTTATCTGTGGAAGTTTGGCGCCCTTTTCACCGACGGCCGAGACATGGTGGATTGCTGTCACCGCGCAGTGCTACCAACTTTTAATTACGACCATTGTACAAAAGTTTAACTCGACGACAAAAGACTTTTTCTAATGAAACTTGGAACTCGTTACTTCCTAAGCGCTTGCCCGGTCCGGCCATTTTTATAAACAAAATTTAAATAAGGTTTCTACAGATTCTTTATAATTTCTGGATTGTTTAAGCGCATATTCTCGAACGCAAATTGAGCTCGTTCTTGGTGTTTACACAGAAAACTGAGACACGGTCCTGCATAAATTGCAGAGCTCTACATAATTAAAAATCAACATTTACTTTCTATTCAATTTCTGTGCTCTCTTATATACAGAGATGTTGTATTTACTATAGCAAATATTTTAAAATAATACCTGTTTTCATTGAACAACTTAAAAAGTAAACTAATAACATACAAATAGACCAAATAAAACAAAATATATAATGATGAAGCGGCCGATGATGGTATACAATTTGAGTAATTGCAGTAATCGCCTGTAATCATCTATAATCATAGGTCGAGCATGTTTATTCAATATGTTACCGGTCGTAAGATCGACAATATGGCGGGCGGCAGATTAAATATTAAAATGCAAAGTGGACTTTCCAATAAAAATGCCATGCCAAAAGTGTGTTGAGTCGTAAATAAGCAAAACCAATTATTAGTCTAATGGAAATAAAATACATAAAAAGAAGATATAATAGATATCTTCGTTAACGTACTATCTTAAAATATTTTATATTAAAATTATGTGAAAAAAATAAAAAATAAACTTAGAAATTGTTCAATTATGGAGAATAAACATTATTTCCAAGCGATAAAGTGGAAAGTTCTAACTTTAACAAATCTATTTGAAGCAGAAGAAACTGGCAAAGCAATAAAAGCGAAATAATAGTTATGGAAATAGTCTTTCATTTTCCACGAAAGAAAACTCCGCGAAACTACCGACAATATGAATGAAACTATAATATTAGAAAAGTTTCGTCCCGGGAAATGAGAAAACGCTGTACGAACTCGTTCGTCTAATACACGTAGTTATAAACTTGTTCAATATAATATCGAGTGGTGCGCCCTCTCGCTCGCACCCGCTCTCTCCGACTGCCCTCATTTAATTGCATATTCAGCTGAATAATGCAACCACGACTGTCTATAGCCACACTTTACGAAACCAACAATGACAATATTATATTTTTAATCATACCCAAATCTGCCAGCCAAATGTTAATAAAACATGTTACTTGCCCTTGATGTAAAAATAATTCAAAAAAAGGAAAGTAAAAGAAAGAAGTATATTTTCTCTACTGGTAACATTTCTCTGTGTAGATCGTATCATCGAAAAAAAAAATTACCGCTAAGATATCGACAGCGTCATATATGATCGATTATTATAAATCGATTAATCTTTTAGAAAACTCGAGCGATATCGTAGTTAGGAAAGTCGAAATTATGTATATTATGAAGTCCATGTGCATAAATTCATAGAGCCGGGCAAAACGCTTAGCGTAGTCCGCGATTGTTATGATAATATGGACTGCAATGGACGGGCGGATGAAATATCGGCCTCTTTTGCATAAGCACCGCGTAGACCGGAACGCGTCTACAACCGCTACGAACCGTGGCCGGAACACGTAGCTAGTTAATTGTTCATTAAATCACTTCACTTATATTTTAGAGGTAATAATTAGCTTAATGACAAAGATTTTAAATATTTTGAAGTAAAATATATATTTATTAATAAACAAAAGCACACTCAGTACATTACTAGGACCTGATACTTTTTGCACTCTTCTGTCTTTTCTTTATTATAATATTCCATCCTACTTTGATGATCGCCTGGAAGAGATCGTTTGTAGTGATAAGGCCGCCATTACCCATATTATGTTACCTTAACATGCTTTTATTTTTATGGTAGTTACATACATAACATACATAAGAATTCCTCTAAATTTGCACTCAAAACCATTGTTTTCAAATATCTTCTATGTAATTGTGCCATACTGGTGTCAAGAAACTTTTTTACATGAAATATACATAAAAACTTATTTATAAAACACGTCCTAAGTAAAATATATTAATATATAAGACAAGAATCGTAAACAATATTACTTCAGGTAACTTATCGTAAAATATTGAGGGAAGAAAATACATTCATCATGTAGAGATGCTCGATAATTAACATGTTCGAGTGCTCTCCGATACGGAACTTCTCCGGAAATATCGTGAGAAAACATAAATATTATAAACTTTATATTATTAAAGTAAATGAATTTCGTGTAAATCATTTTATACGCTTGGATGGTGTCCAAGTTAACACTTAAAACTTATATACTAAGTAAATTTAATTTTATAATATGCTTATTGCCACAGAAAAGGATAAAAATATACTAATAATAAGAAATAAGCGACCAAAGTAATGTCATTAACATTTAACGTCTTGTGGTGGCAACAACAAATTAAAAAGTTTTAATTAAAAAGCACACGCTTTGGTAGTGTTTCGTTTATTAACTTTTTTGATAAATTTAATTAAAATATAATAAAGTATTCAATTGTTAATTTTTTAACTTCTCGCTGTATAATGCATATAGCAGGGTAGGCTGAAGGAACCTGGGGACCTAATGTAATGTAAGACACTTCGTTCCCATCCGTTCCCCACTTTCCCCCGATATCAGGAGGCATTGCTTGTAGAACGGCGGAATTTAGCGCCGCGCTTTGCCTCGTTACCAAGTAGAAATGAAACCTGTGCCACTTGCTTTTCAAATGAAAAAAACTATTATTGAGGCCTCTCGCCTGTTATATCTAAATTCTTTATTGTAACTTTGTTATATGTTCCATAATTAGGTCTTTTACAAAATATAAGCGCTGTATTTATTATTTAAAATCAAATTAGACCAATTTCGTTTATGGCAGCCATTTGCATGGAATATTGCACTCAAGCATCAATCGCATCAAATATTTGTATAGGCCACGAGCAAGCTTGTCGATAACACTTTTTAAAGTTCAAGAACGAAATAAACAATTCATGTCGAGTATTTTTGTGTTTGATTGTTACATAACAATTTATTTATGCTTAGAATGCGATAGATGTAGGTTTGAATCAAACTCGAGGGGCATTACTTCATGTTTTTGTTTTCGTTTCCTTGGTCTCATTGGATTACTATGATCTGTTATTTTTATACTGCATCCATACTAAGATGCAGTATAACAATAAAAGATAAAGATAAAGACAAAAAAGAAATAGAGAAAAATAAAGATAAAGTTATTAAGTTATAAAGATAAAGCTATTTCATGAAATTTGTTATGCCTAACCGACAAAAATATTTATTTTCAAGTATATATTTATGGAGCAATAGATTTTCCACTTGCTCTTTTTAAAAGTGAGAAAAATATAAAAACAACCATGCAGTCTCTGGTACATTTATGCTCGGAATATATTAAAATATTCAATTGATATTATAAAGATCCGATTCTTTCGATTTGCTTTACATTTTGTTGTGATATTTAACATAACAATGGCCTATTATAAATGATTTATGACCCAACTTTAAATGTCGTATAAATAAACCATATCGTTTTTATAATAATAAAATATAACTTATTCATTTGTGTACGTAATGTAATGTACATAAATTAAAAAATAAAACATAACTAATATGACCTTTCTCACATATACGTAAATGTAAATATTATTATGAAGTTAATGGTAGTGATTGATTTCTGCTAACATAATTGTTTGAAATTGAACTATCAATATTTACAATTTACATTTCTATATAAATATTTTTTCTAAATAAAATATTATTTCGAAAAATATTATATTAAAAAATTTTAATAAGCTCTACCAACTCTACATGTTATATTAGTACTACACTATGACCTTCCACAATTAAAAATTAACATAATACCAAAAGATTTTGAGCTCAACAAAGTCAAATAAATGTCAAACCATAAAAATTCCTATACGTCCATCGCATCTCGACATATCTCGACGTATCTACAAAATCGTAATTTGTTTACGCGGGGCGGGCGCGGGGGCGCGCTCGCTCGCTCAGTCACGTGCGACGTTCCGGACTCGCCACGCGCCTATACAAGCGACCACAGTCACTTCCCGCGCGAATCACTTCGGATTATTTCAAATTTCGAACGTGTGTGCTGTGTTTGTTTTAATTTTTTTGAATCTGTGACTGGATTTTCACTCGGTTTTGAAATTTTGAGGTTTGTTGATTGATCACATTTTTCTTGTATTAATAATTTTCACTATTTACGTTTATGTTTAGAAAAAAAATATCATAACATAAATAATAAAATAAATATAACATAAATAATAAAATAAATACTTTTAACAACAAAAAAATTTAAGGGTCGATAAACTTTATGGCACGCGACTAAGACGGTAAATGTAGAGCGTTACCGTCCTATCTGATGGATGACTGATGCTTGACCGCTTATCACGCGTTAAAATGTTTAATTTATTCAAATTATTATCATTATTTCTATTGTGTAATTATATTATATAAAAAAAATCTGTATAATTGTCTTGCTGACGTATTTCTATTTCAGATTTACTATCTCCGTACTTTGAAAACCAAGGTTAAATTTAACTATAGGTTTACTGCACTTTCTTTGTAATATTATTTTGTATTTTATTTATATTGATATAAAATACATTTTAAATAATAATCTAATCACACTACAGACTAAAGTTTTAATATACTAATTTTATTTTATTTATATTTTATTTTAAGTATTTTTATTCTATTCTGCAACAACATTAAAATACAATAATTATAATTTAAAGAAAATTTATGATCTTTAAAGAAAATTATTTATAAACTAATCTGTGTTTTTATATTAAATATTTTACAAAGCTTTATTATATTTCTAATATTCGTAGTATTTTTAAATTACTTTTTTATCTTTTAATTGTCAAAGACTCATTAAAATCTTGCAAACAAAAATTTAAATATGTTTCCAACAATATATAGGCAGGATGTTATTTATTGAGTTATTAGTTCTCACATCCTCTAATGAATAGATAAGATATTTCAAGTCCAAAATTCTAAGGCACTATCAGTTATCATGATAGTGTTGACCTTACTAAACAAATAATAAATGAAATGGACACAGGCATTGTAGAGTTAAATTTATGATCATAGTTTTTTATTTAATGAACATTTAAAATAAATGTTTAAACAGATTTTAATTTTCAATTGCTAGTCTTATAAACTAAAAATATTAATAATTATGTTTCACTGTAAGTATCGTATCATTATCTTCATCAAAGCCGTGATTCTATTTTTAAATGCGTTCCGCGTCACGTGTGGCAACGAATTAACATATGTAAAACCATATGATTATTAGTATTTTGTTTAATTAGTTAACATTAAAATTATTTATGATTACTTATAAATAAAACATTTAAAAATAAATCTCTTAATAAATGTTTGAAATAAATGTATTAAATATACATACATACAAGAAGATGATTACTTCTTTTTTACTTTTTAAAATAAACTGATATACTACAGTAAAATCTAAATAAGATTGACAATTTTCATTTTCAAAGATCCACAAAAGAAATACTTGAAACATTTCGTTCAATCTCTTTAAATTGCTAGTTTTGACGAGCAATGACGAAGCCTGACATGTCAATTGACGCCCACACTGTACGCATAGCGTGGCGTGGCGAAAAATGTAGGTCGTTCTGGCCTCGATCCATTGAGAGCCGATAGCTGTTTGATAGTGGTGTAAATAAAAACACGTGGTTTTCACGCACGCTCAATTTGTGTAACCGTACAACTGGTGACATTCCGACGCTGTATAAACGATGCTTGTATGATAACATTAGACTTATACGAAATAACGTAAGAACTCGCATGTCGTCACGCATTTTGTTTATTTAGTTGAATAGATTGAGAAAATGTAATGAAAAGATATTTTTAATTTTTTGGTGATTTATACACGTTGTGCTTACTATATGCGCAACCTAAAGCAGCAATTTCTCTAACCAGACACATAGACACCAAACACCTTGAGATTACCAAAATTATCTTTAACCCAACACTGAGCTTATAATTTTTGTTATTGTTTATCTGTAGGAAAAAAGAGTACAATTCTGTAGTTGAAATTAATGTAGTAAATAATATACTATAAATTTAAGATAAAAACACAGGAAAGCTATAATAAGATATGTGAATAAAACTATAGTGAAATAAGGACTTATAAAGTCTAGTCAAGCATGGCCTATACAAATATCATACACGTAGAGCGACGGGAATTGTCACATGAACTTGGCCATAAATAAGGGCGACCCTGAAATTACAGTAAAAACCTCCCTCGGCGTCCACGTCCTGTGACACAACACACGGCACAGCGACGGACAAAGCGTATTAATAAGCGTATTTTAAAGCAGACGGCCGCGGAAGGGCAAAAAAGTGAAAATCAATAATGGACACCGGCAGACGAGATAATTGGAATACCGTGAAACCCGTACATTTTTACTTTTGCACGGCGGTAGTGACGTGTCCAATGTATATTTGTTTACAACTTTTGATTCGTACTCGCAAAGTAATATTGGTTTAATTAAAAACGGTCTGTTAATTAAAAATGTCCAATATGCGACGGGGATGTGTTGTTACGAAAATGTAAATATAGACATATTTTTTTTAAGTCTGAAGCAAAATAAATATATTTTTTACAAGTTTCAAAAATAATTATAAGTAGAATAGTAACATCAATTAATTACTTATTTAGATATTTTTAAACATTTTTAAAGTGTTATTCCACACTAAGGAAAGAAAAATCTTATCAATTAACTCTTATTTAAAATAGATTTGAAAGTTTCTAGACTGATAATGATATTACAATATTTTGTATTAAGTCTAGACTATTACCGAAAGGTATAATATATAAAACTTTCTTTATTAGCATTAAATAAATTAATGATTAAAATTATCGCAAAATAAGATTACTTTAAGAAAGTGTTTGTTCTCACTTTCTCGTATTATAAATTATAATTTTACAAAATTACTATTATTAAACGCTAAATATACTTACATATTATACTGATAATATATTCTACACCATCATTTTCTATAATAGTGACTATTCTAGAAGAAAACTAGCATTCGCTTAACTAAATCATTTCAGCCTGTTTATAATTACATTTCATCCTAAACGAATATTTTAATATTTACTTATTTATATTAGTATATATCTGTCATGTATTCGAAGTATTATTCATTTCATAGAAGTCTTCGTGGCTACACAAGCGTGTGATTGAAACGAGACGTGATTGTGGGTTCGATATTCACTCGGTGGAATGTATTGTTATTAATATTTTCATTTCTAGATTTTCATAGAGGCCAGTCGTGGCGCAGGGGCACAAAGTGTAATTGTAAAATCGACTGGTTGTGGGTTCGATCCCCACTCGAGGAAATGAAATAACTATTTACATTTATATTTTCATTTCTTCGCTCTGGTGTCGAGGCAAAGGGCGGCGTACAGTTCCGCCACTCAACACGCAATACCTCCAGAAATCGGTAGAAAGTGGGGAACGGAGTGTCTTAACACTAAGTTTCCTCTGCTTACCCTGCTGTGTGCGGAATATAACGTGAAGCTTTTTTTTTGTTATTTTTTTCATTTCTTCGATCTGGTACCAAGGCAAAGGTGGTGCGTTTAGTTTCACCACTCAAAACGCAATGCCACAAACATTCGGAGGAAGGTGCGAAACGGAGTAATTTAACACTATGTTCATTCTGCCTTGCAACATGCGGGATACAGCGTTAAACTGGAAGAAAAAAAGATAGCATTATTCCTTTTTTGTACCCTAGTAATAAGTAAGAAACTTTCAATGATGATACACTTAAATTTTACGACAGTTTTCTGTCACATTTAAACATTAATTTAGTATATCACCATCCCCATCACCAGGGCATCTTAGGAAGAAAACAATTTGATATTTCGATGAATTTTCAATTAAACATTAAAGCAAGCAATATAAAATACTTCTCTTTACAAAAAAAATCGATCTTTATAATTGAATTTCCTTTATATAACAAATGTACGGGAATGTGGATAAAAAACGTAATTTTGTAGTCATCCATTACACGTGGGGCTTTTACGGCGAGTGTAAATTTTAATTCCGCGCGTAGCGAGCACCGTAATTGAGTTTACGACTCATATCAGGTACAATTAGCCTGTGTCATGCTTTCCAAGGCACATTCTAAAAATTAAAAACTCTACATATTTTTTAGTTTTATATTATTAAAACATCATCATATTTTTTATACTATATTGAAACGAAAAATAAATCAGATGTCATATCGATTTTAAACGTTAAAAAATATTTTTATCTGTAATCACATTCAAATATTGAAAGTGACATATTATAGTTTACTGCTTATTATTTAGAATTTCATTCACTTGGACTCATTTAGTAGACATATCTGTAACTTTCTCTTATGCTTTCTACTCAAAAATGAAACGATATTAGCATTATTGAGAAACAATAGGACAAAGGAACTTTCTTGAGCGGTCTTAATTCACATATGATAATTGTGTTGCATGTAATGATTTTCATATGTCGTGTATATTTAATCTATTTTATATTTTAGTTATTTAAAATTAATAATGGTGTGTAGATTGAACAGATAATAAATTTAAAGACAAATTTTCAATATAATCTGACTTTACAAAATGTGTCAACTGTCAAAGTTAAGGTTATGACGCTTCATTCGGAAAAATACATTTATTTATTTATCCTAATGTTTTAGTTCATCACTTTTTATATCAAAAAGATCTCATTCGTGTATCTAGTGAGTGGGTACTTGTTGATTTGAGTGTTATTTCAAGGGATTCTTATATCAGAGCGATGAGATGGCGCTAGACGGCGCGCCGCCGCTGTCACCTTGTGATCCTACCGTTTAGTATAACGATAACGTTTGTTTGTAAATTTACTATTTAAATGCTATTAGGTATATAACTCATATGTTATTATTTTACATTCATTAAAAACAATACTAGTACGTAGTACATAGATAGATAGGTTGTTAGCTTTTTTGTTAATATATCAAAATTAAGCGGTGCGGTTGAATAGTAAATATTGTTAAAATAAAGAATATTATAAATATTGGTAAAATAAACATAAACAAAATAAAATACCTTAGCCTACAACTATTGTAAGCATTCATTCCCGCCTATGAACGTGACTCGCGTTGCGGTAGGTTAGTACGAGCGCGGCGATCGGTTTACTAAAAACTAATATATGACATATATGACTTGCATAATGCTTGCAATGTCATTTTTAATAGACTTTAAGTTTTTAATTTCTTGTACCTAGAGTTTCTTAACAAGGCTTACATAGAGAGAGGAGTAACTTAGTTATACACTGTTGAAAAACATAAATATAATACTTTAAGTTTAATATTTCTTTAGTATAAAGCTCACAGAATCCCCACAAAGATGAAAGATCGAAAGTTAAAAGTCCGACAAGCTGTAAACGCGTTTAAAACTTTACTAGCAATACAACCATCCGTAGAGCCCTTAGTGAACTCCAAACAGCCAGAACGTTGAACTCGATTCAGGTGCGAGGCTAGTGAACTTACAATAAAATGTTGACGTTGTTTACAAACAAACCTAAGCGTTCCATTCAGTGGCTGATCGCGAGCCCTCGGGATTGCTGGGATCCCGGTGAATCCCGCCCTTGAACTTGTGCGTGACGATACCTCCACTGTAGACCCGTCGCTCACTGGGGACCGGGATCTGATCTGGGATAGAATTATTGTAATGCAAATTGTTCGCGTTGTGTCCAATATTTCTGTTATTTGATTCGATTTTGCTTTGATTACGTCACAAGTGTTTTAACTTTAAAATGTATGTACATTGTAACGAAACTTCATAATAAAATGCAACTTAATATAATATTAGAAGTACATAAAGCGTTTATCGTAGTCGCCTAAAGATTTCTTCATTAATTTTATGCAAAGCAATGCCGTGAAAGAGATCGTTAAAACTTGCAATTTTACGCTTTAAGAAAAGTTAATATAATGTTTTACATAAAGCTATTAAACCGTAACACCCTGATTCTACAATTTTGTAATAAAAATAATATAAAAGAATGGAGGTACTAAAAAAAATTATATACATTTTACATATTAAAATAAAATGGCTATTGGTAAATGAACTCACGTTATTATTTTAAAACTTGTACAACTTCAACATTCGAATTAAAATAAAAAATGCTATTTTATATATAATGATAAAATTAGCATATCTATAGCATTTTTAGTTAAAAATTTCCTCGTACATTAACATATAAAATTATATTATTTATTTAAAAACACAAGGTTACATTGTCTAATAATATTATTTAAATTACGTATAAGTATTATATTATAAAGTTTTATAAATTATTTAATATATTAATTGTATTTAATTTGGAAGTTATGAAATAAACAGTTTGTTAAACACAAGTACAATACTATACTCCCACACAACAGTCAATTAGAGCGATTTAACACCAGTTAGCGAGTGTTTTTTTATCAGCTTCACGCTGTATCCCGCACACAGCAGGGGTAGGCAGAGTGAACCTGGTGTTAAGACACTCCGTTCCCCACTTTCAGCCGAATTCTGGAGGCAAACACAAGTACAATAGTATACTCGTACACAACAGTCAATTAGAGCGATTAGCACCAGTTAGCGAGTGTTGTGCAACGATAATCAACTATGATAATACATGTAACAGTAAATTTAAAACTTTCAATAGAACAGAAAATAAATTAATAATGACAGAAATTAAATATTTTTTTATTAGAAATAAATTTTGGAGGTTTATTCTGTATTTGGTTTAAAGTTTCCCATTACACTTCGCATGTATAGTGATGGCAGTTATAGATATATAACTATATATAACCTTATGTTATGAAACACATCAGATTCATCAGAGAGACGCCGCACTTGCCTTGGACAAGGTACAGGAATAAAAATGTTTCATGTTTCTAAGTGGACAGTGAACCCACAACTAACACGTTTATAGTGTTCCACGGTGGCTATTCTCATCATAAAAATATTTGGCTTGATTATATAGACGTTGTCTATATTTATAAAAATCAGAGGAGAAAACAAAAATTGACATTCGACGCAATCCCATCAGTGACAAATAATATTATGCAGTCAATGTACTATAGAAGCTTTAAAATCTTCAAAGTTACTTATTATTTCTATAAAACAAAAACAGAATATATTATACGTGTAATATAAAAGATAAAAAAAAATTGCATCCTTGTTTTGACGAAAAATACGAAATCAAATTACATTCGAATCCAGTTCGTTTGTTTAATCGATAAAAAACTAACACACCTGTTCGGCTTAGCTCTAGTTCAGCACTTGTTTGAACAGCGATAGTTCACGCGGATCGTGACGATAAATGAAACTACTATTTATTATCCGGATATACACATATCTGCCGGCTTGCAAAACTTTCCTATTATGGAATATGGTACTATTAATATATGTCTACTTTTGTTGTATAGAAGTACTGTGCTCTGTCAATAAAAAGTGCGGCGTTGAGTTACGCCACTCATCGTGCAATGTCTCGGACGAAATGCAGAAAAGAGTGTTTTAATACCAGATACTTTATCTGCCTACTCTACTATGTGTATGATAAAGAGTGAAGCTAAAAAACCACTTACAATTTTGTCCATATCCTTAGCGAGAAGCCGAGAAGAAAACTTCATATACATATATACAATAAATTTTATCGTTCTTCATAATTAGTAAATTAACTTGACCTATCCCCAATAAGCATCTCTCAAATGATGACCAAGACCTCGAATCCCTTTCAATCACATTCAAATTGTTCAAAATAAACTTATACTACGAAGTCGGCCAACTCTACGAATAACGTAGAGTAAGCGAATAATGTAGTGTAAACAAACCTGACCTAAGTCCAAACGATGATTATCAGGGCCGGGTCACTCTGAGACGGCGACCTTTGCTTTCTTAGAAACCACTCAGAGCGATTTCTGTACTTAGGAGTAAATATACCTTACAATAAAAGCTTAATAAAACCTTACTGACAACTTATATAATACAGATAATTTTAAAACGAATCGTTTTTAAGTCCTATTATTCTTTAATCCTATATAATTCGAGGCCATCGTGGCGTAGTGACTCATCGTTTGACTCTGAAAGCAACGGTTTTGGATTTGATTCCCACTCACGGGAATGTTTTTTTATCTTCTCGCTCTGATAAGTTTAACACTAGATTCCCAATGCCTATCCTGCTAAATGCACAATATGTAAAAAAAAATATCACACAATCAAATTATGAATCTACATCATTAATATTTATATTCAATGAATAAAAAAAATAAAACAAATTATTAATGATTTATTTAAAAATGTATTATGCACTACACAACAAGGGTTTTTTGGATTATTATAATATATTTATTTTTATAAAATCAACGTTTATATGCATTTATTTAAACTTTATTCAACTGTTGAACAAAACTATAACGCTATCCAGTCTTCGTCATTTCTGTCGATCGACGTTCCATCACCCGCATTCAATTGCCTATCTTTACACACTACTGAGTAGAATGGGTTTCAATGGTATTTTAAAATATATATTCTTTTCTTACTTAGAAATTTCTTACAGGGTGGCAGCCATCAACCATCACTTAATATATCTTTAATATATTTTATTTTATATACATAAGTGTGACATATTATGTTTTCTAAACTAATATGAATCTAATTGTTTACAGGTCTTACAAGACATCAAGGTAAATATTGTAGATAAAGCACTTTTTTCTCTCCTTAGCTGTCTCTATTCATTTTTCGTACAGCTTATATTTTATGTTGCATTTTACCTGTCTGTGCTATTCTAATTTTTCAATTCGCGTTGTGATTATAACTTTTTTGTTACTACCAGAGCTTCCTTTAATTTACTAATATATATGACAACAAGCAATGTAGTTATCCCAGTACTTATAAACTAACTTGTTTTTTGTGATATTATTATATTAAAAATACGAAAAATATAATCACATGACATTTTGATTTAGAGTAGACTGTAAATTTATTTACCATGCCTAAATAAAATAACTAAGACATATCACATCCGCGAAGGTTCGATACGACTGGAGGGAGTGGGGGGGCGGTCGATGTGTCGACGACCCCGGCCTGAAACCACCCTCCGCCCGCCACTTATTTATTTATTATTTCGTATATATTGACGGAGGGGAGATGAAATTAGGAGTATCTAATATTTTTTAAATTATATGAATATATTTCAAGCTATAAATATATATATTGGGCTTAATATAACACAGTAATACTAAATGTCATCTTATATAACACATAGGGTAATACCACGTTAACAGAATTAAAGCGCTCTTAGCTCGTTTTCTCTTCTCCTGTAGGATGCTATAATCATTTTCAATATAAAAAACATAAGTGTTTCTGTACTATTCTTACAATTTTTTCAATAATACTACAAACAATAATACAGAAAATTGTATTTTCCTGTCCGTTTAGCAGATACGATTTTTTTTTATAAAATTCAATTTCTTCCAAAGGGGACGTTAATAAAGATCCAACAATGAGTCCAAGGACGATATTGTAGCTAAAATAGCTAAAAGATTGCGAAGACGAGATTACGCAACGTTAAACATTTAATTAACTTTGTTGGAAGAAAACTTCACGGATGCGTTAATCTATTAATTAATCAGTCCGTTGCAACTAACGTAATAAACGGAATAGTTGCTGATAAACTAATATTACTCGAAGCTCAACACGCGCAAGCGGCTCGGAAATATCCTAACTGTACATAAAAAAACTCCAGAAACATATTCTGAATTCCATAATTCTTGCCCATAGAGTTCAATTTTGTTTTTTGACATGTTCTCCGTCCCCTTCGTTTGCATGGATGCGTCCCGCTCTTACAACAATCGTTCTATTTACAAAACATTTTAAGCGAGGTTGCCATTCTGTGTTGCGCCCGCGCCGGTGACGTCATACATGCTGTCCCGCTCTCCCACATATTGTGCTTCCCGGTTACTCACTAGTCACTACTACGCTGTAGTCGTGGTTGACAGGAAAAATGTACCATTATTTTTATTACGGCGTCGTAAAGAAACTTTCCTTTGCGTTTAAATAAAATATTCACACACTATCGTTTAAATATCGATTTTAAATTATTTTAAACTACTTTAAATAAAAATATAAATAATATAACGAAAAATAAAGTATTTAAACCTTTAAATAAACCAAAAGATTCAGGTTAATTTAAAGTGGAAACCGCAACAGAAAACCAAACTGTATCTTCTAGTTTCCAACTCCATCTCAACTTGCTTGTATAGGTTTCAGTGTTTCACAGTCTTTCATGTGACTTGTTCCATTGTTCAATAACTGGAGAACACCGCTCGGGGCGCCTCTAGTATAGAATTTATACTTCACATGTGAACCTAAGGAATTTGCATCTTGTATAGCAGTTATGTAAGACGCATTGCCCAATATATTGTTACAGATAAACTAATAAACAGATATATCATATATCTTTAAAATTTATTATAATATGCAATTTTTGGACAATTTATTTACGTATCACGAAAATATTGCGTATTGTAAAAAAAACTCCATAGGAACCTGCTACCAAGTGATGTGCTCGTAACTCTAAATAGCCCAGTATATTTCGATATTATTGATTAAATCTGATTCACAGTCAAATAACATAGATGTTTTGATAAGAAGAACGGATGTTTAGAATAGCCGCGAATTATTACCGTTCGCAATGAAATAATATTTATTAAACATTATCATTATTTATATAACAATCGAGGAATCGTTATCAAATAACGTTTGGGTACATCACTAATAACATAACAAATTCAAAGCTTTTACTATGAAGACAATGAAACATGAAGTAATCGCTGTCAAAATATTTTATATACAGTTCTTATAGTTCTATAGAATAAATAAGCGTTTATTATTTTTTTTTATCTGCATGTTTTGTAAAATGTTGTTGTAAGATAGATTTAGTACACATATAACTTCTAGCCTATATAGAAAAAAAATCCACGTTTCCGACTGAACGTGGTGGTTGTTAGTTCGAATCTCATTCTTGAGAATAATTTAGATTTTATACTTAGGTATAATAGAGTAAGGACAGTCGTGGCGCAGGGGCACAAAGTGTGATTGTAAACTGACTAGTTGTGGGTTCGATTCCCACTCGAAGTACAGAAATATTTACTATTTTCATTTCTTCACTCTGATGCCGTGGCAAAGCGTGACGTTGAGTTCTGCCGCCGAACACACCGAACAAATGGGGAACGGAGTGTCTTAACACAAGGTTCTCTCTGCGTAAAAAAAAGAAGTTTCTAAACTGATCTGAATTCTGCCGTCTAACATTTCTTGTAAAATACCAATGAAGGGATTGCTAATCATTGGATCTTTCTTTACATATTCAAATAAATTGAACAAAGTCAAAGATCACTCCGCCCCCTATATTGTATTTTATACACACATACATATAATATTTGTAATTATATAAATACATAATATATTATGTATGTATGTACATGTAGATCTTGCGGAAGTAATCAATTCAAGAACATAATAGGCTCAACAAGGAAGGTGAGGAGTCAATCGCGACACAGCACGGTTAACCTTCGAGTTATTTAAATCATATCGATCTACGCTCAGATTAATTTAAAATGTTTTAGCATCGGAGTTCATACATATTTTTTTATACTAGTATCTTTATAGCTTCACGCCGGATGGGACTAGGACTTCACGGGAACCTAGCCTCGTATTTATAAACCGCTCTTAATATTTAGGCCACTGTGGAGACATTATTGGATATATTACTTTGAATAATAAATGAATAATCAGCTTCACGCTGTATCCCGCACACAGCAGGGTAGGCAGAGGGAACCTAGTGTTAAGACACTCCGTTCCCCACTTTCTGCCGAATTCTGGAGGCATTGCAGAGTGATGAGTGGCAGAACTCAACGCCGCGCTTAACCTCGACACCAGAGCGAAGAAATGGAAATATAAATTTAAGTAAATATTTCCTCGAGTGGGGATCGAACCCACAACCAGTCGGTTTTACATTCACACTTCGTGCCGCTGCGCCACGACTGGGCTCAGCCTAATAAATGAATATTAAGAATTATGAAGAATACGTATGCAACTTCCCACGCGCTGCATCAACTAAAGTAGAAAACGAAAAGTTATAGGTTATTTTCATCTTTATTTAAATTTGTATCATCAAAACTATTAATTATATTATGCTGTATAATATAATAATAAGGTATTTTCTATACAAATAGCAAGACAAAGCAATGAAATATAATAAAATCGTATAATAACATAATTATGGGAGGTCCAATTTGAATCCACAGAACCATTACTATTTTAAAGCAAGCATAATAAATGAGTGCACTTAAGTAGGACGTATATTTATGAATATCATTTGTCACGCACGTCAAGAATTGATCGTAATCTATCATCTATTATTATGTAGATACTCCTTCGTACGGCGGTTTGGCCTCTTTCTTTTAAAACACTTTTTACCAAGCGACCAAGTAAGATTGTTGAAAAACCGAGTGTATCTGGCATTCGTCTCTCTCATTCATAACACATCAGATAGAGACAGCATGATTCGAAAGATAGTCGGTCTTGATATACATGACAATAGCCATGGTACTTTTCATCATATGCATTTTCCCTGGCATTTCCAAACCGTTTGTATGTAGAGACAGTATGTATATTTTTAAATATAAATAGAGAATTTAAAAATCTATTATTATTATACAACTTCATGCTGTATCCCACGCTGTATGCTGTGTTAAGATATCCCAGTTCACTTTCTGCCGAATTCTGGAGAAATTGCGTATTGAGTGGCGGAACTGAACGCCGCGCTTTGCCTCGACACCAGAGCGAAGAAATGAAAATATAAATTTAAATTAATAAAATATAAATATTATACAATAATGATTTTTATAAAGAAGATAATGACGTACCTCTGTGTTACTGGTGTATTACTATTAGATACTACTTTTCTTATTAGTATTAGTATACATTAAATTAACAGTAAAATATTAACTGAGTATATGACGCGCCTACACTCCCGCCTCGGGCAGGAATAAATATCGGCCAACGTGGTGTAACACGTGTTCTGACCGAGCACTTCTAAATCACGTACACACTCCAATGTTAACTAATATCAAACTGTATCTCTTTGTTATAAAGTTAAATATTATACACAGTTATTGCATTAAGTATGTAATGTAGGTTACATTTTATCATAGTTATTGGTGATAAGTCACTTTCAGGGCTTCTAAGAATAGTATTCAAGTTTTCAAATGTGAAAATGTTTGTTCCGTTCTGAATGATTTGGCTTTTTAGGGTTCTGTACATTTTAAAGAAAAATATCCCTTATAAGATCACGTTGTTGTCCGTCCGTCTGTCTGTCTCTCTGTCTGTCAAGACCTTTTATCTCAGAAACGCTTGGATTGGAGATGTCGAGTTGAAAGTCGAACCATATACTCAGAGCGGCCCTATGATTTCCTGAAAAATAATTAATTCTATATTTACTTAAAAAAAGATACGGCCGTTTATAGCGCAAAAAACGCGTATTTCGACTCTATCAAGTAGAACGGAACTACGGTAACGGTAAACTTAGAATTATGAAATTTAGCAGCTAGCATCTACAGGTAGTACTGACTTAGGAAAATAATTGAAAACTATACATTTGTGATTAAATCCATAAAAAAATAATAGCCTTAAAAGGGGGGCAAACTTTAGTATTAAGGCCGCTAGTTCAAGTGAGGTATCAGATGAAAGGGCTATTTCTAAACAAAGCCTGAATTTCAGAAAAAAGTGAACTAGCCCGACTCGCCTTTGTCCGGTATTTTTTATATTTAAGCTTCTGATATATTTTGCCTTGCGGATAAGGTTAGCATTTTGAAAAGCTCTCTTTATTGTAAAAGTGGTTAGTTCTGTAAACTATACTTTGACGCCATTCTAATGCATTCGGATGGTATGGACTATACGAACACTTGGTTGTGTCTTTGAAACCCTATGAAGGCTATGAAATTTCAAAATATTTTCTGCTATATAAAACACGGCTTTGAGTTACGCGATATAATACACAGCTTCTTTTTGTACTGAAATATTTAAATGAGGCACAAGTGGATAAAGTAAATTTTATTTAGGAACCGTGCAAAATACAGCAGATGTCTAAAGAACAAGAACAAAATTTGGTTATTGCACATAGCCAAGAAAAATATGTAAATTTATGTATGTCGTTTATAATAAATATCACGATCAAATAAATTACGGCACACATGTCGACACATTGTTAAACGTTTCTGAGTCTTGATTTATCGGAAAAGTAGATTGGTAAGCTCTTTTTTAAGGTTTTGATATTATATGACCAGTTACAACTTGAATATGCCGTAATTTTATTTATTTCAAGAGAGGGAATTAGTCACTTTATTCCTCATGACCTTAACTTAAAATATTACCATATTATCAATGTGAATATTGATCGTGCGCAAAGTAATGAACAAATAAGTTATATACAGAGTGATTTTGTCATCACCACATCGATGGAAGCACAGTTTTACTTCTCTATAAAAACCTAATACAATTCAAACCAAAGCGATTTTGCCAAAAATGAAATAGTGATTTTTTCAGAATAATTATCGTTATTAAATAAAACTCCATTTGTTAAGAATGACGCACACAGACACTCATTCACGAAATCGAGTCGTAGGTATTGGCGGTGAAGTTGAAAGTTGTTTAGGTTTATTATATAATAGAAAATAGGTAATTGCGATAGATATCTCTTTCTCGTTCGGGTATGATTTTCGTGAATGATAAGTGGCAGATCGGCCACGTTTCGTAGTATTTTTGTAGTACAAGGTGTTTACGTTATTGGTACCTATTCGTAACTGCGTCACACGTAATACAGTATATGGAAAAAAATCGTGAAATAAAAAAACCTACGTCTAAACTGTTTCCGAATCTTGATTATTTTTTTTAGGTATGGGTTAAAAATGTATATATACATATAGCTCTCGTAAAAGGAGCGCAGACGCTTCCACTCTTTATAATACATACAAGTTGATTATAAAAGTTTTTTAATAAATACAAACACTTAAACAATGTTTGGAAAATTTATAAAATTCCAAAAAAGTAATTTTCGGAAAAAAAAACATAAATTTGCTTCATGCACAGTTTTTATATATCACATTTTTTTCATTTGAATATTAAATGCAAAAATACACTGAAACGTTAAAACGCTGAAATCGTTATTTTCCATTTAAAAACATTCACGGGGTAGCTGAATAATATTTTTGTAATGAGCCTCGTTTATTGCCCGCGGCGCACTTTGCCTAAAGTATTGCTTTTCTCTGCCGCTGTATTTACATATATTTGCCATTCCGAGGTTTTTACAAGCCCGTTTTATCAGATATCGTGCGGCCAGATTACCATTTTCCCTAAAACATATGTATTTAAAACTTTGTATAGTCATACAGAAACAGCATAAACACTATTTTGATGCTTGAAACTCGTTCTTTACGTTTGTGTTAAGTCGAAACAAAAAATAACACAGCATATATCGATTAAATCATGTATTTTTAAAAATTGTTATCGATAGCACTGATATGAAGGAGTATTTATGTTTGTGTATACGTGTCTCCGGTTGCTTTCAAAATATTTGTGTGCTCAAGAGATATGATAGCGTTGTTTGATGTACAATTACAAAATATTGGAAGGTTTTTCGAATTCATTAAAAGTAGATAAAATTTTCTTCTAAAACTTATTTTACTACCTATATAACATGTAATAGAAAATATTGTATATTATATTAAATAAAAATTTCTTTAGGCTTGAATTGTAAGTCTAAATGACTATTCATATTTTTTTGATATTTACTGATATGACTAATAAATACTATATTGTTATATATACTGTAAGCGCGGCAGGTTATGGGTTCAATTTCCACTCGAGGAAAAAAGTAATACATTATTACATTTATTAATAAACTATAGCTAGTATAGCTGTTTTCACCGTTCAGTAACTTTATCGTTGGGTTCCGCTACCCAGCACGCGATGTTTAATTAGACTACTAGTACGAAATGCGGGAGAGCTGTAAATATAAATAAAATCATTAATAATTATTATATCTATTATATTTAATTAATTACTACAACCATATATAAAAAATATATAAAAAGTTTTTTTTTCTTTCTAAATTTATCACGACCTATTTCCTTGGCCATGGTGATTAATAATTTGTTGGGACGGAAACCATCGCTCTGATAACACTATCTAACGAGGCCGCGGGTGCGCCTCCACATCTCTTTCACTTAAATTGATTATAAAAATAAACTTACAACCCACTTTTAGCATGAAACTAATCACGCGATACACACGAAAGCTTGTCTTAAAATAATGACTTGACGGTTGATAGGAAAATATTTCTTACTCGAAGTATTTTATTTACCTAAATATTATGTTAAAAATTGTTTTTAAACACATATAATAATAATGATGAAAACGTGGAGTGGGAAATTACAATGATACAATAAAAAGATAAAATTACAAATGGCAACGCGCTGAGTTGAGTTCCGCCACTCAATACGCAATGTCTCCAGAATTCGACGGAAAGTGAGTAAGGAAGACACTCCGTCTTAACGGGTAAGGAGTGTCTTGAGAGGTTCTTAGGGCTTGTTCTATGCCTTGTGCTTGACTGAACGTGAACGTAAATAGTTTGATAAAAGATAAATCTACATATTTACAACGTCAAATTTTTAACAAAAATGTATATTAATACACGTAATATTTAAAAGCAACACAACCAATATCAATGTGTTGAATATAATAAAAAAAGAATATACATTTTAATTATATTAAAAACACCTTGAAAACAATTTCCTGTGCAGAGCATTGTTGAGTCAGTAACAAAAGTAATATTCCGTAATAAATCTCTACGATACACACCGAAACCTACTACACATCATATTCTAAAAACAAACAAACGCCCGCCTAAATTAATTCGAAAGTCACACAAAATTATTAATTTACGTGTTTTGATCTCGCGCCAAAAAGATCAAACGCTGGCGTGACCTTCGGTTCAAACGATTTACAATACAGTTATTATAGGAACATAAAAATTATATTATTATTTTTTTATATTAAATTAATTATAAACATAAATGATAATAATGTTTTTTTTAATTGAATAAGCTTTATCTATGTATAAATAATTTTGAAAACTACAGAACGTAGAAGAAGAAGATATTCGTATTCTATAATATGTACGTTTGTTTTGTTAGTTCGTGTAAGAAAATATTGTCATCTTAAGCAATGACAGTTTCATTACTCGATTTATCATAACTGTTGTAAAGGCAATTAAAATGAGAGCTAAAGGCGCTTACACAAAGTTACACAAAGCGGTTTACAGCGAGTTGTGGGCCAACAATGAGCTTTTGTTTGTTGGTAATGGACGGCCTTTGTCGCAGGCCTAAAATTTGACTTATTGTTCACGGTGTGCATACACCTTTACAATAAAATTTATGTTTACATTAACTTTTAGGAAATCCTAAGATTCTGTATGTTTTACATACTAAATCATGTGAGGAATTACATTTGTGGTTTTTAAAATAACAAACTCAATAACTATTAAATATATTATTATAGATATACCTATATTTAATATAGATGTGCTACGTCTCTGATCAGAAAGCAATTGTGTTTCATATCTCTGTGGAGGAAATTGGATAAAGTGATGAATTGATAAGGGTAACCGAACTTACTAATGTTACTAAGTTCGATTACCCTTATCAATTCATCACATTCAGAATATGCGAAAAAAAAAATATGCAAATTAAATATTAATTTTCTCTTTTACATTGCACCACCGCGCAACAAACTCAAGGTCATTTATATATTTACCTTCATACAATCTTCAAATACACAAAAACATGCTTCAATATGTGAACCTCCAATAAACTTTACTCGTGCCTTATATTAAACTTAGGTTGCGTCATAACACAATTCATATAAACACATTCCCAGGTAAGAAATATTCAACACATAAAAAGCTTAAATTTAAAAAGCTTTAAGTTTTTTCTATAATATATCTTAGAAGCCAACAAAAGAATAAAATGAAATATAATAACTCAGTACTTATTAATATTAGAGATAAAGATTTAAGTTAGTTTATGCAGTGTAGCGGCAAATATTGAACCCGCAGCTGCTCCTAGATTGTTGTTTAATGAACCGATATAAGTTTTAACTTATCGAAATCTTTTATATTAAATATCGTTCTTATCCTTAATAAAAAGTTTTTATATTACACACAGCTTAAAAAATACTTTATCTCTTTAGAGTTCCGTACCTCCAAAGGAAAAAGCGGAACCTTTATACGATCACTTTGTTATCAAAACCATTTACCTCGAAATCGCTTGGAGGTATTAAGCTAAAATTGATATGATATATTGAAATATGTTCTCTTGAAGCATCAAAAATCAAACTTCTAAGTTAACGCTATTATAAAAATACGAGCATTTATGCATCGATTTTGCTGCATTTTGTACGAAATTCAAAGTATAAAATTTGACACACAGCAAGTGCTTACAATATAAACAAAAGGAAAATCCGAAAGAAATTAAAATATTTAGATATTTCACAGAAAAATCATTACACATTTATATTTGTAGTTTCTACCATACAACATGCGTGCATACACACGCAAACTTAAGTTTGTCAACTTTTTCAAATTGTACTTCTTGACCTACAATCCTAAAATTGGTACAGAACTCTCGGTTTGGGGATCCAGTGGGTTTGTTTTATTTTGTAAAACTATGTGATATTAGTATATTTAGTCGATATTATTTATCAAAGCTCTGATCTATAAGACTCTTTACTTGTTTCCAAGAGACGCGAGTTCGAGTCCCGCAATGTTATATTTTCCTTAACAAGGGAATAACATTTTAATAAAAGATTAAAAAATGATATAGAACACCACAAAAGCTCTCTGCTAAGAAAACTTTACCTTTCAATCCTAAAGTCAAGAAATTAGAACTAACGTTTAAAGTTTAGTGTTAAAAACCAACTAGTCTTCCTGAACAGTCTTTGATCTCTCTACAAATGAGCCAAACTTTTTTTGCGTCTTTATTTGATGTAGCCCGTAACCTTAGCGATAGCGATATTATTATAAGTAATTTTACTATTTATATACGGTTATCACTAGCTATTACTCATATTCGATCACCACTTCATTTCAACTTTTATATTTTCGCGACGTTGAGTTCCGCTACTCATCGCGCAATGTCTTTTTAACTAGAGAATGAAGCTGAAAGTGAACAGAGTAGATTGAAAAAATATATTCTAAAAGAAACCTAATAACTATTATATTGTAACTGATATCCCAAACTCCTTTGAAAATATTATTTAATAAATAATGCCTTGGCTCGTGATGTGTCTAGTGGTTAGAACCGTTTATAGTTGTGATCGTGAAGAACCCAAAATCTTTTAGAGATTCAGAGGTAACAGTATTAAGNTTACGTATTACAATTTCTCACAATAAAAAAAAATATATTCCAAATGTAATTCACGAAAAAATAATTCATTACATTAAAGGTCCACTATTATACTATTAAAAAAAAATAAAAAGTGCGTCAGGGACGACTTTAGTAAAAATGAATTTTGATCTGCCGTTGTTCTACCATTATCCATAGTGCGCTGTATCCTATACAGAGCATGGTAGGCAGAAGGACCCTGGTAACCTGATCTTAAGACATTCCGTTCCCATTAAGATGCTTCCGTTTCCCACCCTCCGCCGAATTCTCAAGGCACAGCCAGTTGAGTGGCGGAACTCAACGCCTTCCTTTACGTGGCTACCAGGGGAAGGAAATGAAAATATTAAATATTTAATCCCTCAAGTGAGAATCCAACCCACAACCATAGCGTTTACAGCCGCACTCTTGTGCACCTGCACCACAAATAGGAACATGAAATTACTAAACAAAAGCTTCCATTAAGCCCATATTCAATATAAACATCGTGATTAAATAACACGTATTACCTATTATTACATGAAAATGCTCTTCCTTTATTTTACACTGTTATTTGAGGAGTTCAAACAAGTTTCTAATGATGGCAAATTAGCCTCATTATATCTGGTAATAGAATATAATGACATAGGAATAGTAATCATCAATTTTCTATTTCCAATTTGAAATAATTTCTGATCGTGCATCTCTCGCAACGGTTGTGTCGAACCGGTTACTTAAATATTTCTTAATTATTTTAAAGGTTCCGTACTTGCGTATACATAAATTGTATATAAGTAACAATAGAAACTTATGACTAAAAACGAGTTAACCTATTTAATAAATAATTTTTCGGCTATCTTTATTTCTTTTACATCTTGGAGTATTCATTTCCAAGCAAAGTGAGCCTTTTTTTGTAGACTAAATATTTTTTTTAAGCGTATTTCGTATTATTATTTACTAATGTGCATGTTTTCGGTATAAAGAAGCGATTTCTTACATGTCTAACACGCTCTGCTCTTTCCTTTCTTTGCATTCTTTGCTTAAGTACTCTAACTGAGAAAACTCAACATCACACATAATGTAAATACTAAATAAATACCTCTATATCTTTAAAATTCCTCATTCCTCTGAAATCATTCTTCTTGAAGTTGGGCATGAAATGGATAAAGCAGTGTCTCAACACTAACGTACTCTCTGCCAACCATGCTACAACAGTACACTACATTCCAGAGTTACCGCGGTCGCAAGCCGCTAGGTGGAACAGTGTCGGTCGGCCTCAGCCCCGGGTTGCCCGCCGCCGCGTCTCCCGGCCCCGCGGCGCCCGCCGCTCCCAGCCCCGCGCCCGCTACAGCACCAGCTATGAAGCAAGAACATCCTAGCCAGCCGATGGTAAGTTCAACTTTCCATTATAGTATCTCAGATGACTACACTATACATAAATTGATTTTTTATATTGTGTTTTACTTACAAAAAAAATACGTGTTTTATGGAACCAGTAATTAATAATAATATAATAAATAATATTTATTGCAAATATAGTTCTCGATAAATTAAACGACTCAAAGATTAAAATAATATAAATATTAAAATAATTACGCAAACTCAGAAACTGTTGTCTATAAGTACTCGACGACGCGACGTTAAATCGAATTCTTGACAAATAAAATATGCGAGGTCCCGTCAAAGAAGTTAGTTAATTTGTTTATCTTTACCCCATTATATCCTTCCACAGAACGAAACAGGTTTTCATAATTATAATCAACTTAAGTTTGTACTGCGTAATTGTGTTTGTTTCTTTGGTAAATTCATTTTATTAATCGTGTAACCTAATTAAGAATAGGGTTAGGTCTTAGAACATTTTCATTTAAAGTAAAATTGAAATATCTAATTAAAGAAAATGCAAGGATTAAAATACTGGAAGAATATTGAGGCCAATCGTGACAGGGACACGAAGTGTGACTGTAAGCGCGTCTGGTTGTGGGTTCGATCCCCAGTCGAGGAAATGAAATATTTATTTAAATTTATGTCTCCATTTCTTCGCTCTGGTGTCGAGGTAAAGCGCAGTTCTTCCACTCAACATGCAATCCGTTCAGAATTCAGTGGAAAATGGGGAACGGAGAACTGGTGGAACATTAACACTAAGTTCCCTCTGCCTACACTGCTGTGTGTGGGATACAGCGTGAAGCTGATTTGATTTATTTATTAACTGGAAGAATTGGAACTATTCATATTATCTATATTTGTATATTTTAAGTTTTTAAACTAACAACTTTCCTCTATTACTATATCGTACAACTTCATTAAAAAATTAATTAATTTAATTGAACTTATAAAACAGCAATGATTAATTGGCATTATAAACATTAGATATATTACCTATAATTTTTATATACCACATACATATCTACTTGAAATTGTACAATATATTTTTATCGTGACTTTTACTCGATTGGTAAAAATTGTATTTGCTCTTAACACTTAGATATAAATTATGGGAAAAAGTTGAAAAATGTTTGAAATTCAACGGCAACTTGAGCAATTCAGGCACAGTCGAGTCGCAACTCGCGTCCAATTTATGGTCCCGATTGAAACTCCGCGTTTATATCGCACTTCACAAACGAACGCATTCCAAATACTTGCGAATAACACTCGTACCGTGGCAACTTGTACCTTTTTGGATGTATTGAGTACTTTGAAGATAACATCATTTAGATCAAATCAAACATCAGCTTCACGCTGTATCCCGCACACAGCAGGGTAGGCAGCTAGTGTCAAGACACTCCGTTCCCCACTTTCTCCCGAATTTTGGAGGCATTGCGTGCTGAGTGGCAGAATTCAACGCCGCGCTTTGCCTCGACACCAGAGCGAAGAAATGGAAATATAAATTTAAGTAAATAATATTTCATCTCCTCGAGTGGGGATCGAACTCACAACCAGTCGGTTTTACAGTCACACTTTGTGCTACTGCGCCATGACTAGCCTCGTCATTATCTCGTGGATCATTTAGATTATTTATAAAAAAAATATTAAAAATAACTATTACTTTTATACTTACCTATTATAAGATAAAAAAATCGGCAGATCAACAATAACATAGGCCTAATTTAATTATACGAGAACACATAATAACACTTTTATTAACCATGTTAACAATTAAGCTCGTGTTGCGGCGGAACGTTGATTAATGAAATTTCAAACTTTGAACTGCTCCTGGCTTGTAAGAAATTAAAATCTTCGTCAAAGTTCAACTGTTTCAAAGAACCCTGTAATATTATAACATATTTGTAACGCTCATTTCCTTATGAAATTTAAGAATTTAATTATAATTTTTACCTTAAAAAATATATTAAAATACATTGCTTATTTTTTATGAAATAACTCCTCATGCATAATTAAATAATATAGCGGCAAAATCAAATATTTTGCGCTTAAAAATGTTACGTAACGTAAGAAACAGAAACATGCTTAAAAAGAAAATTAAATACCAATTCATATAAAAACTTGTCTCAAAAATGTGAATAAAATTTTTCAAGGAATATTAAACTCTGCTTATGAAAACTTGTGTTAAGTTCTTTTTGTTCACGAGAAAATATCTCGCTATAGGTCCACGACAGAATATAAATTAACTGCGTAATGTTACGAGGGTTTTTATAGCTTTTAAAAATGAAATATCCTTTACATAAAATATAAACTTCAGTTTTTTTTTTATATTAAAAGTATTTGTTATGTAATTTTTAATTTCAAAATTCTTAAAATATAATATTATACGAGTAATATAAAATAATCAACAATAAATTAATGGTAACGTAACCTTCACAATGTGCCCTTGGTTAAAAATGAGTTATACTATTTACTCTTCATAAATACATGGTTTGTCGACCTCGATGCGTGATTGCGTTGGGCAGTTCATAGGTAATTAGGTAAACAACGCCCGAGGTCGCGTACCCTTGACCAACTTAAACTATTGTTCACATACTAACTATTAGATATGCATATTTTATCCTATTATTATTTGAAAAAATAATTTATTATTATTTTACTTTTATATATCTTTAATACGTTATACTTAAATTTTAATTAAAAATTATTACGCTTCACCATTTCAAACATCTTCAAATATTTTTGTTTCAGGCCCCGATGCCGTTCTACGCGGGAGATCCAAACAGATTCCCCACAGCCTGGCAAACGGATCCTTCGCAAGGTACGTGCCAATGTTTACTATTCATTAAAATGTTGTTAGAGTAAATTAAAATTTGCAGAGTTTTAAGCCCACCAAAGTAAAAAAAAAATGTTTTAACGAGGACGTGTGCTTTTCACAAAATTCATAATTAACGCTGACAGCGGATTAGCGGTCCGACCACTCTAATGAACGGTTTTAATTACAAAATTGTTGTAAGGCTATATCATATTCTTTTTAAATGTACTTAATATTTTAATTAATATTTATAATAAGTATACTAATAACTATATGACATTTTCCTTCCAGGTTGGCAAAATCAGTTCATCCAGCAACTCCCAACACAAACGGGCCAGACAACTTTAGACTATCAAGGCAATCACACTCCCTACGCAACTTCTCCTCATTACCAAGCCAATACTACATACACCGTCCAAAATGTTGCAACCACATTTGATGTTACAAGCAATACTTACTATCAAACCGGAGTTCAAGCAGTCCCAGCACAAAGACCACCATCAAATCGAGGCGCGTATACGCCAGTGCCATCTCCAAGAGCTCCTCATTATGCGACGGACTACCAACAGCAATACGCACAACAAGCTCCCACACCTGGAGCTACCTCAGGGAACGACTCAAGACCTGCATCTGCTGCGTCATACCAAAGCTCCGTGCCGACGACTTCGGCGCCAGTCTACACAGTAAGTCAACCGAACTATGAACATTCTGAAGATTATAATAGCGGCGAAAATACAGTTGAAAGTAATGAGGGCGACAGGCAAGAGCAAAATGCCTCGAATGGTCAGCATTCGGGAAACGCCGAGCCTGGATACCTGCAGGGGAGCAACGGTCCGCGAGCTTCACTAGATTGTAACGGGTATCCGGGCAACTATACAGGCGGACAATATACAGAAAACGGTCAAACTCAAAATCAAAACGATTGGCAACAACGCCAATGGCAACATAACCAAAGAATACAGAATCAACAATTACAAAACCAGCAGATGCAAAATCAGCAACAATTACAGAGCCAGCAACAAAATCAAAATCAGCAACAAATTCAAAACCAACAGCAAATTCAAAATCAACAACAACTACAAAATCAACAACAACTACAAAATCAACAACAACTACAAAATCAACAACAACTACAAAATCAACAACAGATGCAAAATCAACAACAGATGCAAAATCAACAACAGATGCAAAATCAACAGCAGCTTCAAAATCAGCAACAACTACAACATCAGCAACAATTGCATAATCAACAGCAGCTTCAAAACCAACAACAACTCAATCAATTACAAAGCCATCAACAACAAATGCAAAATCAGCAGCAACAAATGCAAAATCAGCAACAACAAATCCAAAATCAAATTCATAATCATCAAAATCAACAGCAAATGCAGAACCAACAGCTTCAAAATCAGCAAATGCAACAACACAGACAAGAAGAGTCTGAACAGCAAATGTTTTCTCAATCTGATAGGGTTAATTTGAACTCTAGACTGAAAACAATGATATTAAATAAGCAAAATCATATACGAGATGGCACAAACACTCCACCTGACAAAGGTGACCCAGGAGAGGGACCTCCGCGCGTAGATGACAGAAAAGGAGGAATGACCGATGACAGAAATGCTACCGGTCATTTTTTATCGTATAGCCACCATCTCCGAGATAATTACCATATAGGCGAACAGGGTTATCCTGTCGCTGGTAATTATTCACAAAGCACTCATGCTTATGGCGTGAGTGGATTCGGAGGTGGTGGCCACCAAATATGGGAGGGGGGGACAAATATCTCGAAAGCTTATGATAAGCATAGTTTATCCAAGAACGTTTCAAAAACTCCTCAAAAATTACCACCTTATTCAGATATGAGAAGGCAGTATGAAACACATCCTATCATACCACACGATGCACAGAAACACGCAGAAATGTACGGAAGTGATTTAGGTTATAATCAACAAAATGACAGCAAAGATTTTCAATCGAAAATGCTTATTGGACCAGTTTCTGATGTAAACCAACAGAATTCAACACGAGTAGCAAATGTAGAAAAGAAAGCTTACGATAAAGGACCCTATGATTCTAAATTAAGACATCCATCAGCACCTTTAATACCCAAACTAGAAATCCTTGAAAATCATCAATATTTTGGAGATCCTATTAAATCCGAACCTCAAAGAGTTGTAAATAAAAATTTCTATCCAAAACCAAATGATTCTATTAATTTACCATATAAGGAATATCCAAATGGCATAGCGCATCGACATTCCCAAATTCCAGTATTACCACCTATATCAACAATAAAACATGAACATTTTTCGCAAAAACCGGAAATTTATCAGAATTTTCAAAACGCTGCGGCGACTATGGATAACTATGCTCCAATTCCTCGAATGCCGGAGAGTTTAGCTTTTCAAAAATATAATAGGAATTATAATGCTAGACATCATAAGGAAACAGATAGCCGAGAAAATTCTGAACGTAATGCACCAGTGGATCCAAAACCATATTACATAGAGCAAATTAAATCTGAGCACTCGCCACCAGGACATAAAATATATAAAAACTTAAATTATGGTCCACCAAGAAGTGAACCCTATATGTTCGCTGGCGAAGGAGGTCCAGCTTGTATCAGAAACGAAGTGGGCTACGCTTGCTGTAGACAGGGCTCCACCAAAAAGCCTCCACCAGAACATTTAAGGGACGGCGCTTGCCCTGGATTGCAAACTAAAGATGAAGTTTTAGAAGATGATTCAGATAACGCTGAAAAAAGTGATCCTAAAGGACAGCCTAAGCCTGGTACTCCTGTACCAGATCCATATGTCAAAAATGTGAAAGAAAATCAATTCAATTACTCTAAAGAATATTTAGAAAACTTGGAAAAGCTAAGAAACAATTCAAGAACAGAAGTGCCCGACTGTAACTGTTTTCCTGCGGACAAGAATCCTCCAGAACCTGGCAGTTACTATACTCATTTAGGTAACATCGTTTTTAATTTTTTTTTCTTCTTTATTACATAATTAAATAATATATTCATTTTAAATATACTTTTTTATTTATAATATGAGTGTAATATAATAAGTCTAATATAATAATTTTACAATTAATTATTACAGGTGCAGCAACTTCATTATCTGAGTTGAGAAAAGATTTTGAAGCACGAACCGGTTTGACGGGAAAGGAACTAAGGATAGAGAAAATATGCTACACTGGAAAAGAAGGCAAAACTGCTCAAGGTTGTCCTATGGCTAAATGGGTGAGTGTATGAATCGGAACAATTGATTTTTCATATTCTTTTAAATAAACAATACAGTTCTTATCCACACTATGCCGTAGAGTTGATGAAGGTTTCTAAACAAAGAATGACCTTAGACTTTATTCGTTAGTTTATTACAACAAATCATTCATTGTTCCTTAATTTTCTTTATTTTTTGAATGTATATATTATATTACAATAAATCATCGATTTATTTCGTTTACAGGTTATTCGCCGATCAAATTACACTGAAAAAGTTTTAGTAATTGTCAAATTTCGTAACGGTCATAAATGTTCTACTTCCTGGATAGTTGTGTGCTTAGTTGCGTGGGAAGGCATTCCGCAATCGGAAGCTGATTTAGATTACAATCTACTATCTCATAAATTAAATAGATATGGATTACCAACAACACGTCGATGTGCGACTAATGAAAACAGAACATGTGCCTGCCAAGGTAAGTATTGTATATAATAACATACGAATCTTTTTTTTTTCGTTGTTATTTTGACTCACTACAGTTTATAAAAATACTTAATTTATAATTGCTCAGGTCTCGACCCGGAAACATGCGGCGCTTCATACAGTTTTGGCTGCTCCTGGTCCATGTACTACAATGGATGCAAATACGCCCGTTCGAAAACCGTCCGGAAGTTCCGACTTTCGGTCAAAACCGAGGAGAGTGAAATTGAGGAACGCATGCATGTGTTGGCGACTCTGCTGAGCCCTTTATATATGAATCTAGCTCCGAAATCATTTGACAATCAGTGTCAGTTTGAAAAGGAAGCATCAGATTGCCGATTAGGATTCAAACCAGGACGCCCATTCTCAGGTTATTTAATTTATTATGTACCTCTTAACGACTTTTTTTTTTAATTATATCAGTTTTAGAAAATAATATAAAACGATAAAATTAATAGCATAAGAAAATTATTTAATAAAAATTATAATATTCATAAAAAGTTACTTCGAGACGGATATTTTGTAAGGCCAACGATATCTTAGAATTATATTTTTTTTCTTCTATTTACAGGTGTTACAGCATGTATAGATTTTTGCGCACATGCACATAGAGACTTACACAATATGAATAATGGCTGCACCGCAGTTGTGACTCTTGCCAAACATCGTGCACTCTCCAAACCAAACGACGAGCAGTTACATGTTCTACCATTGTACGTTCTTGACACATCAGATGAATTTGGTTCTAAAGAAGCTCAAGAAGAAAAGATCAAAAGTGGAGCTTTGGAAGTTTTGGACAAGTGAGTGGTGGTGATGTATAAGTTTTATGATACTTACCATATTGTTAAAATAAATAAACGACATAAATGTGTAATGTAAAGCAAATCATAAAATGATTTTAGTATTAATCTTACCTCATTTTTAAATGAAAATATTTTATGTTTTACAGATATCCAATGGAAGTAAGGGTTCGATCGGTTCCTTTACAACCATGTAGACGACACGGAAAGAAAAGAAAAGATGAAGATAACTCTGAATCAAATAACTCAACGAATACTCCGCAACAGAGCCCAGGGAGTCAGAAGAAACCTCAGTGTACCACACCTGCACCTAAAACACCACAACCAAATGACATGAGAAACAATGCAAGTCCACGAAGTCAAAGCAGTGCTTCTCCCAGAGCTACAACACCTGCCTTCAATCAGCCAACTCAATTCTCAAATAATCCACATTATAATTCTGCATTTGTCAATCCTAATATGCACAATCCTAACTCAGGCTTGATGAATCCTAATTTAAGCAACCCAGCACTACTTGATATGGCTTCTATGATCGATAATTTCACTGATGCTCAATTACAAAGTAATCAGATATCTAGTACTGTATTAGATTCTCCATATAACCCTTACGACCAAAGCTACAATTTACATAATCAAAATCCTGTATACAATCCAAATCACGTGCCGCCTTTAGTTGAAAATAATTGTCAAAATGCAAATTCTAATCAACTGCCAAGTTTTGCTCCTACGTTGCAAAAAAGAGAACAACAGTACAATGGACAAAATCCTGTATCAGTGAATCCCCAACAACAATGGCCAGATTTTGACAATCCTGAAATGTTTAATAATGTTGTTAAAGAAGATCCTGACTCAACTACAGCCCATTTAAATATTCCACCGAATAATTATAGCCCAGATTCTAACAGAAGCGAACCAATTTCTGAACAAATTCATAAGAATAGCTTAGAACCAGAAAAACAAAATATGATCGGTGACGTAACTCAAAAAATGCCCGAATTTGATATGCCGAATTCTCCACGACTAACAGAAATCTCTCAAAAAACACAAAGAACCTCAGAGTCACCCATTCCTACAAACGACTTAAAATCACCGAGTAATGATGTTATCCATAATTCTGACGTTCGTAAAAGTGTATGGAGGTCACCAGAATCAAAAAACTGGGAATCACCAAAACCTAAAGAAATTAATGAAAATGAAAGTGCACTATTTAGAGTTCCAAAAGCGCGACCACCTTCCCGCTCTCAGTATGTAAATCCTTCCGAAAATATGGAAAATTCTACTTTCCTCAAACCTTATCCACCATCAGAAAGACTGCCCTTAAACCAAGGATATGAAAACAGAAATCCTTACGACAACAGAATGAACTATGCACCTCCAACAACGGCACCCCAAACTAACTATACTATTAATCATGATGAAAATCAAAATAGCGAAAATAAAGTTGCTGCTGAGTTTACGGGAAATAATTTTCACCCAATTAATCAAAATAATTTCAACAACCAAGCTACGGTGCAAGGCTATGGAAACTATCCGCAAATGAGTAACGCTTATCCATTCACTCCGAATCCTTACGGACATTTTAATCCTTATGAAAATACTTACAATGATTATAATATCGCTTACTATAATGCCGAAAAATACAAAAGAGAGGAACTTATAAGAAATTCACATTGTTACAATTCGTATGGATATCAATATAATCCTAATTTTGCAGCAAACTTTTATCAAAATCCAAGCCCAAATTGGTGTCAATCTTCACCTAATTGGTGTTTATATCCTCCACCTTTCTCAATTCCATATCCACCAGAACCACCCAAAGCAGAACCTATAGGAGAGGTTACCGGATTAAGTGACAATCTGGAGTGTTTCAAAGACAGTCAAATGGGTGGCGTTGCAATCGCCTTGGGTCATGGGAGTGTTTTATTTGAATGTGCCAAGCACGAAATGCATTCTACAACCGCTGTTAAGAGTCCAAATAGAGTAAATCCAACTCGAATATCGCTAGTTTTCTATCAACACAGAAATTTAAATCGCCCAAAACACGGACTTGAAGAATGGGAAGAAAAGATGCGGTTAAAGAAATTAGGCTTAAATTCTTCTACACCGAATACCCCGGGAGCTAATTCAAATTCAGTTTCGCCGACAACCACGCCAGGGCCTGAACAAAGACAGACGCCCACAAAAAAATGGAGTAACAGAGAAAATCATATTCCAGGAGGCTACAGTTCCTTGTCAGCCTTAGTGGAGGCTACGAATGTTGCTAAAAAGAGCGGTCAAATAAGGCTAAGAACCGACACTCAAACAACCATGTCCTGGACGACCTTGTTCCCCATGCATCCGTGTACTGTAACTGGACCGTACCAAGAATCTGGTACTTGACGTAAACCAGGCCCGGTAGGGCAATGTTCTTCCAAGAAGCGGAGTGAAATCCCTCCCATAGGCATTTAAGCTCTCAATTGTCTATTGACCTAAGTCTTCTATGGCAACGTGCTTTCCAAAATCATTTGTAGTTCCTGGATTTATAGAATTAAGCTCTCCGATTGTCGATACTGGTCCAACTTATTGTTCCGATGATTATTGCATTTACATTGGAATTGACTACCGTTTTAACAAGTATTTTTCAAACCGAGTGAGTTTTTAATCAAAGATATAATTTAAGTTTATATTTTTAATAGTGTTTATCGCATTTCAGCTAGTCTTACGTTACTACGTTAGTGCTATGGTATTTCTTAGGCCGTAACTGTAGAGCTATTTGTATATTGACGTATTTAGTTTTACCGGCGACTTTCCGAATAAGTTTATATTTTTACACGCTCTGTAAAATGACATTAGCGTACGGTTTGTCTACATATTTTGACAAGTTTCTAATTAAGCGCATAAACGACGTTTTATGCGACTCAATGATCTCATAAAATACTAACTACGATTTATTCATTATAATGTAATATTGTTTATTCAGAGCGAAAGTACAAAAGTCACAGGAAGGCTACGCTAGCCCTCGCCTAGAGGAGTCACGTTCGAAGATCGTGTTTATTTATATTTTTGTACCTTTGTCTATAAGTTACTTTGTATTTTAATGGTTTTTATTATCATTCCTCTGTCTTTCCGGTTGTTTGTTTTGGCATTTTGTTCTTGTGATGAAGTCACGGGCGCGTCGCGGCGGCGCGTGAATCACAAGCGTAACGAGTGCTTTTATTTTATAGGTTAAGAGGTGTGTATTTTTAACTTTTAGAATATTTAACTTATTTATATGTATTACGTGAACCATTATGAAATCATTTTCTTTGTAATAATTTAGCGTAGGTATTAATATTTAATATATTTGCTTTACAATTTGACATTAAATTATTGGCAGTTGTTTTATGCATGTTTCGAGAGCCTTTACTTTAACTTGAGTGCCTGCGTCTGGCGAAACCAGAGAAATTCTTATTTGGTAACTTTTGAATATTGAATGTGACCTTATTTAAGAATCGAGTGCATCTATTATTGTTCTGATATATAAGCGATTGTGAAAAGTTAGTTACGTTCGTACATAAAAAAAGAAAAGAAGAGTAATAAATTACATACATTTATAAGATAGAGTATTTGCAAAAAAATCAGGCGCTTGAAAAGATTATAAAGTAGGCATATTATTGAAAATGATCGAAAACATACTGATGAATAGTTATTAATATATAAATAGATTAAGGAGAAGTTTGTTTTAAAGATTAAACTATTGATATAGTTTATATTTTTTACGTGTACGTATTTATTGAATGGTAAATTTATTGGAACGTGAAATTATTTATAGGTAGAAGTTTTGAGAACAAAACTTATAAAAACTAAGCAATAATAGACGTCGGGGTCTATGTACGTTGTAGTGTAGGAGCGAAGAATATTAAATAGTTAACGAATGGTGCGACTTATCGTCTGTCTTATGGAAATACTTACTCTTACCAGAAATTGCCTAAATTTTAATCTGATATTCTTTTGTCATCGGTGAATGCCTGAACTTGCCATTAGTTTTGTTTTCGTGTAACGTCCGTACGTGGAGATGCATCGTGTGACAAGACATATCAGAAGCATACACAGTAAATTACACTAATTATGTTTTATTTCGAAAATGATATTATGGAAAATTGTAAAAAATATAATTCAAACTGCACCAAACTATTTATATATCGCGTCACGGTTGACTACTTAATTGTATACTTTTATAGAGTCTAAAAAAATTAAGAGATTATATTCACGCGTTTCAATTTTGTATTTTGTGAAGTAGTCGATGAAATGGCGCGAACACTAAAAATATTGTTTCAATGACAGTGAATGTCAACATTGGATATTAAAAAGTATAAAAAAGAGAGTTTGGATTATATTTTACCGCCAACAATAAGATCCATGTTTAATTATGGCAACTTTAGTAATTATGTTTATGAATTAAGTATTCGGATATGATATTACGTTATTTTTATATCAGCAATACCTGTATGGATGCAATTCGGAAGGTTGTATTGTAGATGTAACTGCGAGCTGTTTTTATAAGAATCATTTAGGCAACATTAGGAACCTGTGATATACCATTAACTCACGAGTGCTTGCTTGTATGGTATGTATGTCTGTTGTCGCGACACTTACTGACAGAACGCAAAAAAAAAATAAAAAATATTTAAGTATAGTATATTATTGTGTATCCGATTGCCACAAACCAAAAATGATCAGTATTTTCTAATATTGTAACCAAAAAGTTTTCTTTAAGTATGTTTGTGTTTGCGTTCTCGCACGTGTTTCCGAACGACGTTCGTTGCGTTTCAGTTACGACGGACATATTTGTGTAATATTTTGTCTTCTGCCAAAACAAAAGAATGTGTCATGTAAATAGAACTACCATTATTTATTAATATAATAATTTAAAAAAGACATTGCCTTGTTTTATTTTTATTGTGTGGTACATATTTGAAAAATAAAAGACGTGAGATTTTTTTTTCATTTTATTAGAATGAGCTTAAGCTCATAAGTACAAAAGTGTAAAATACTCAATACAAAGGTACAGTTTGGAATATTTGTTACTAACAAATTAAACTAAACCTTATAATCTAATTAATAATCAATATATATAGAAAACTACTTGTCAGCTATAGAGAGTTATTTTTTACAATATAGAAAATATTATTAAACATATATATTTTTTTATTCCCATTTCCTTGTTTTGGTAACTACAAGTTTTATATGAAATATTAAATTTTAAATTACATGTAAAATTATAAATTAGTATAAAAATATAACATTATTTTTATTTTTTTAATTCAAAATAGATGCCCAGTAGCTCTTATCAATATATTTTATAAAAATAATTATATGACTAAAACAAAAATACAGTTTAAATATTTTTTTGAATCGATGTTCACTTTTTATATAATATATTTACATATAAACTCATATTTAAAAAATATAGTGACTTAATTAAAAGTGACTATTAATGACATAATATAATTTTTCTAAATAATGAATTTCATATTTTGAAATTTAAAAAAAAACATTATTATATTATATATAAACTATTAACATAACATTAATTGACTCAATAAGAGATATNTATATATATAAAAATACACTAATATATTTTAAAACTGTCTTTCCATTGCGCCGCCTTTTGTCATATCCTTTAATATTTCCTCATCAGCAATATCTAGCTTTAAATTAAAACCGTCCCTATCCAAAAGCATTAGCAATAATGAAAAATATACATTTTTTTATATATAATTAATAAACAATTTTAATACCGCTTTATTTGGGAATCGTTACTTAATTGTTGCTTTTTTAAAGGTTGGCTAACATAACGTTGTAACCAAAATCGCAAGAAGTCAGAAAACTACATATATTTTCGTTTAGTGACGGTAAAATTTTTCGATTTGATTATTTAATGAGTCAATTTCCTTGCAATAAATAAATAAATGTTGATAGTTTTTAAAACAGAGTGCTAAGGATGCATAGCAACAATAATATTAGATAAGGCAGTTCTCGCGTCACAGTACGGGAAGAACTCCAACACTTCCCGCGCGCGCGTTATGTGTTCGCGTATTAATTGCTTTGTTTGTTCGATGCCGTCGCCGTCGACCACCGCCTTGTAGAGCTGCAATGGAAAAAATATATCTTATCATTCTATATTGTTATACTTTAATATAACGATATTTAAAAGTTCATCTTCATGTTATTTATTTTATTAGAAACTTAAAGCATATAGAGAATATAGTGTTGATAAAGTCATTATCTATTTTAAGCCCAATTTCGAGACATTGTGTTGGGTAACGGGAACCAAGGTTACGCTTTATCCGACCAGACCAGGGAAAAATAAATTTTAAATATGAATTTTCACGTATCACTGTATCTACAACCATAGCGTTTATAATTTCAAAATGAAAGTTACAATATAATAAAAGAAAATATTACATACTGTAAACATACATAAGATGTAATAATTTAATGTAAATTAAAATACAAGACTTATAAAAGAGTTAAAAATTCGTAAAAAAAATGAAAAAAAAAAGTAAAAACTTGTATTATTTCTTAACTACTTTAAGTCTATGATAATTAATTTTCACATATTGCATCCTCAGCATGTAATAAAGGAGACAGAAATTATTATATTATGTTTATATAAAACACAGTTTTTGTACGGAAATTGAACCCGCTACCTACTAACCATCCCATAATGGCTCATTATCTACAACATCTAGACAAATCTTTCCAAACACAGTACACAATATGACAATTTCGCCACTGATATTTAAATGTATTACACAATGTAGGTTAGCTTTGAAATCGTTCGCAACCTTTACAAAACACAAAAGTTACACAAATTTTGTTGTTAACAAAATATGTTCACGTTCTTATTGCTTTTGCAATGAATGACAAATAAAAAAAAGTCCCTGCTCTTTGCTTTAATTTTTTATTTAATTTTTTATTTAATTTTCCCTTATTTTTTTTATTAAAATAAAATGGCGTACAAATGTTCTTATAACACAAAACGTAGTTAAGATTGATTAGTACAGTTGTTTATTTTTTTGTAGCTTCACGCTGTACCCCGTACATAACAGGGCAGGCAGAAGGAATTTGTTGAGACACTTCGTTCTCCATTTTCCGCCGAAGACATTTCATGTCGTGTTTACAATCACACGCATGTGCTCCTACGCCACTACTGGCCTCACTACTAGTTTTATGTTATTACTAACAATTTTCTCTATTATTTTTTATTATTTTTCTTACTTTAGATAACATAGTTCTTTTTTGTCAATCAAATAAAATAAAATTAAACTTACGGCATGATAATCCACATCGTGGACACTCTTTTTCCCAGCTTCAATATACGAGTATAAGTCGGGTCTGTCTTCTAAAGTGAAGGCTAAAGGCGCCCCTACAAGGGAGAAACTAGTGGGTTCAGGTCCCGTAAAGGATTCTAGGTCCAAAAACGCCTGCCAAGCCAACGCTAAGTGACAACCGAAGAGGTAGCCCTGTAAAATATAAAGTGTTAGTTGTTATTACGCTTATATTTTAATTGGAATAATCATTGTTAGAACATATATTCTCTTTATTGTTTTATCGCTTATTTAAGATAACAAAAAACAGAGTATTTAAGAAGTATAAAGTTTGCAAGATTTGCTTTGCGCTTTGTTACCAGATGAAAATATTATAATAAATATTTTATTCACCCAAGTAGGAATTGAATCCACAACCGTAGCGTTTACTGTCGCATGCTTGTCCCTCTGCGCCAAGACGGCCACCTCAACAAAATTGTTGAATGAACAAAATACGTATCATATAAGTAATATACAAGATTATATTCTCATATAGAAATAAAAAACAAACATATTTTCATTTGATTGTTATTAAAAATATTATCACTTGTTTCTCAATAAGAATTAAATGACAATAAAAGGTCCAGTATACTTTCTACTATTCATCTCTCAGAGTCATAAATAATAATGTATTAAATACATGTCACTTCAACCATTTGAATACACGATCTGACCTAGACAATGTGTTTCTCTAACACTATTTGAAAGTGAACATGATTCTCAGAAGCTATAAACATTTTCTTGTAAGGAATTTAACAAGTACTATGTAATGTTTGAAATATATGTACATTGTATGAAAATGTCCGAAATAGGCTTTATTATTGCAATCCAAACTACTTTCACTCAAAATACTCTAAGTAGTCTAATGGTCTCTCAAAACTATTACTGTTATTAGAAAATCTCAATTGCAAAATAGTATGTATAAAAGAAGGATAGGAAGTAAGGCAGATAATGAAATTAAAATTATATTATGCCTGTTAAATTTATGTAGGGTGGCACAATCCAGCACTGAGGTATATCTTACCAGACCAAATGAATAAAAACATTTTTTTCATTTCTCCTAGCAGGGATGGAATCCGTTGTCGTAAAACATTCCGAAGTAAGGTAAGAAAGAACAAACCTGTGTTTGCAAAGCGGGCTTGTGTCCGGCGAGCTTGAGCGCGGCGGAGCAGCTCTTGCCGAGCAGCGCGCCGGCCGCCAGCACGTGGCGCGCCGACCACTCGCGCCGCGCGCAGCCGTACACGCCCTCCATCGGCAGCGGCGACAGAATGCATTCCCACTCTGTTATGTACACAGATTAAACATATTAAAAGCTATTTTTTTTATTTAAGCTTTATTCCTAACCAATCAAAATCATATCCTTTAAATTGAATCGTATATTGTATTGAATAAATCATCGTTCACATATGTGTAGTTAACGCGGTCAAAATGTATTTGAGATGACTGACTGCAAATGGTATTTGTAAGTTCAAAAAATTTAAGCGGCATTTTTTTATAGTTAAAAAAATGTTCTCTAGTTAACATTTTGTTCTTTAATTAAGCATAATTTTAGGATTTGAAAATATACTAATTTACAGTCGCTATAAGGAACGTGAGGAACATATCTGAATCAACTTAAACGTACAACATAAAAAAGTGGCATTTTATTTAAAAATATTTACAAATATATAGGTAGTTATCATGATTAGAACTAATTTTAAAATTTGCATAACAACAAAATCATTTACACATTTTTTAGAAATGTATATTTCATATTTAACATTTTCGTAAGAAATATTATCTTAAATTATTCTGTCTTAAATTTGTTTTAAGTTGTAAAATGGTAGTTTTACGCGCTCGTTACGCTGTCTGCTTCCACATTAATGTTATAACTAAACAATTGTTCATTATAAATACAATTGCACATTTTTTTTATATTATATGTTGGTATTTGTATACAACGAATAAAAAAGTTTTTAGTGCAACATAATAGTATAAAATCAACACATCTCTATATATAATAAGACAGTAAAAATATTTTGTTTGTAACTGCTAAACTACTAAAGTATGGTTCATCAAAATCGGTTCATTAAAAAAAAGTTATCGTCATTTGAATGAACTCAAGGCATTAGTTTGCCTGCGAATGTTATATAGCAATCGCGCTGGTAAGATTCCTGGCTAAAGAATGACATTCGAAACGTCTTGGTTATATGACTGTTGATAAAAATATATATTTTTGAAGCACTATTATACAATATTTTATACAATAAAGTAAACAAAATTGAATTGTTAGTGGAGATTACCTTCATAAATCATAACAGTTAAGTTTAAATCGTAATTAATTCAACACAGAGATAAAGAACGATTTGATCTTCAAAGAGATATCAAGCAAATACATAGATTCTTCGGTTCGTTTGTTCGTTTGAAATAAATCTATATAAAAATGCCTAAAAAGAGCCTTTCTACGTGTACTCTGTTATAACTACATATTTACCAATTGTACAATTGGCTTTTAGCTAATAAATAATATATGTAACTAATTTAAGAACTATACTGGAGTTAATATGCAATCATTACAGTTATTTTACAAAGAATATTATGAATCCTTCAAATCAATAATTTAACATTTAAGGCTTCAGCAAATTTAACAGAGTTTTAGAATTATGATAAGACGTAACATTACATAGGTAAAAAGAACATAATGTTACAAAAATATATACGTGTAAAAAATAATTAGCTTTATGTATATTTTAAAAATATCAAATATCAACAATGGTCGTATTTTTTAATTCAAAACAATCAAAAAATCTTATTGAAATTACGATAATGTAGTAAAAAAATCATATTAGAATATTACATATTAAAGTAATAAAAAAATATATTAGAAATCATTATAATTGTCAATCAATTCTATTTATTAAATCAATAATCATGTAGTTAAAGCGGGCGAAGCCGCAGGCGGGCCGCTAGTATATAATATAGTTTATAATGTCCCTTATACTATAAATTATATTATAGACGTGTAATATTTATGATTTTCAATTATATGTATAAAGATAACAAAAGTAAGAGGTACTTAATGTTAGCTTTTTTTCATAAAAAAAACATCCGGCAATTTGCGCTTTGTACTTTAAAAATATAAAATATCTAGGTATATATTTCTAGGAATAAAAAAATAATAAAGATTTAATCTGTGCATACGCACAATTTACATTAATTATTTTCAAAACAAACAAAATAGCAAACTACAACTTGTTTTTAAATATTCTCATATAAAAGCTTAACAACAAAAAATCTTCATGTTTATATCAAACGAAGAACGAAAATAATATTGTTGGAGTAAGTAAGGTACAACAAAATATACCTATGATTAGTGGTTACCTACAAACATATCGATGATGTGATTACTAATTCTGTGATGTAATTGAAAATGATTAATGAGAAAATGGCTAAAAAGCATGAGATGGAGGGAATTTATGAAATGGTCGATGACGTGGACGAGGTGAAAGGGTTAGGTATGTAGAGACCGTAGCGTTTGGCGCTCCGTTCTCTCTGACTACACCTAGGAATACAGCGTTAAGCTAAGTTATAAAACATCTAGAACACCATCTTTATTTTATATAACATGTACATTTGTTTTGTCAAAAAATAATAATAGTCTCACACCATAGACTATTTATTATTATTTTTTAAATTTTTTGTACTCTGCACATAGCAGTGTAGGCGAGGGAGTGGCGGAACTCGCCGCACTTTGCTTCGTTAACAGAGCGAGGAAGTTAAAACATCAAAATTCAAATATTTCATTTCCTCAACTGAGAACTGAAGCCACTCTTTGTCACGTTTACAGTCGCACTTGTGCCTCTGCACCACAACTTGCCTCTGTTAATATTACTATAAATGCATCTTGAAAAATGCAATCGTTGTACTATGCTTGTAATTTTGTTCTTTATTTACATATATTTTTTATTGTTTTGTGACAGAGTAACATTAATAACATAGAATCTACTTTCATGTATATAGGCAGGAACGTAATAGTCAAAACTAACCGATGATATCAAGTTTAATTGAATGAGCCATAGGAAATTAAGTGTGTAGTTAAAATTCAAATTATTAAGAAAGTTTCTATGAATGTACGAGTATGTATACATTATTCTGTGTCAAATATGTATGTAGGTATATAGCTGCATACGAATAAAAGCGATGCTAAGGCGAAATTATTGAGGGCATCGTAACTGTTTAGAGGTCCGTTGTTTTTTAGTCACCGCTTCATCAGCGAAAGCATGTCCTTTTTAGTGTCACGGAAAAAAATGTGTGAGTCCGTCGTGGCGCAGTGGCACAGATTGCGACTGTAAACTCGACGGGTGTGGATTCGATTCCCACTAAAGCATATTAACAATTTATGTCTTATTTTACATTTTCTAGTTCTGGTAACGTAACATGTTTTGTAAGCACGAGGTTGAGCCCACCACTCATCACGCTATATCGGTAGAAAATGGCGAAAAATGAAGTGCCTTAACACTGGATTCGATGCTATAAACGGGATACAATATAAAGCTAAAAAATGTGTCATCAGTAGTACATACGAATAAAAAGTATTTTACCAAAATAAAATGAAAATACTTGTAATTTATTTTTAGACACATAATGCCTATTATTCATAGTCCCTGTACGTTTAAGGAATAACACGTTTCTAAATATTAATAAATCCTTTTACCTCAAGTGCAGTTCTTAATAAGTAAAGAGAACCTAGTGATTTGTCTCTGTATTTTCTACTGTTCCTCTATTTAAAAAGAACCACATAAAGTGTTTTTTTGTATCTATTGAACCATTAAAGATTTCTTTGTTTACATATATTAATAAATTATGATTATTATATAACTAACGTGTTTCTTAACCTGTTCTCTATTTACAGTCGTTTTAACATTACAAGTATTCGATTACATACAAAAGTAGAATTCCATCTCCGATAGGCCTATAAAGAAGCAGGTTAAATCAAGTGTTGTCATAGATACATGCATTAATGCGTCGACCGCTCCTAGCTGATATGAATTCAAATCACACGCGCGTCGCGTACGCGCGTCACAATTCCGACACAATAGTTTAAACAAAATTAAGGCTATCGGAATGACTACCGACAATTCGGTTTCTTTAAAAATAATTGATTTTCTGCTCATTTATTATATATATTTTTGTTTCAAATTTCAAGACTATCTATGCTTAAAATTCCAATACAATATCAAGAGGATATCTATCTATCAATAAGTTACTAACATCGTTTTTAACCAATTTTGTAAAATTATTCATTTTTACTATTAAATAACTATAGAAATAGTTGAGTCAGTAATAAAACTTTTACAATAGTAGAAATATCTTACTCCGTTCTTATACAAGAGCTAAATATCCGAAGTTGCCTAATCTCGTTTCTTTAGAATTTTTCATACAGAATTTTATCCAGGGTTCCTCCTGGCATTAATCTCGACGTTGCTTGTTAACTGCTTATATGTAAGCAATATATTACAAATATATTATTATAGAGCCCCGAGAATTTTGATTAAAGACAATTTGACCTGCAATCATCACCCTATAATCTAACGTAGAAAAAATTACTACGAAGCATTTACATAGGTAAATGACATCTCTGACATAGATTATGTCTCTGATCAAAGAAAACAAAAACATTACAACTTAAGATCATGTCACTATACATACATTTGTTCCTATTGAAGAGATAAATTGTTTGTATGAAGATGAAACTATGATAATAAGAATAAACAAGAACACTTTCTTCTGAGGTAGAACAAATTGAGATGATAAATTAAGAAAATATATTAAAGAAAAATATTACCATGATGGAAAAGAAGGGGCTGTTGCACTTTTCTATAAAATATACTAAAATAACTTTATTTTAAATTAATTAAAACTAAATAAAGAATTGAAACATACGTTTCGTTTTTATACCCATCTGTGAGTATTGGCGTAATTTTATATAAGGTGTTAGTGAACTCTCAGATGTATCATGTTTTAGTAATAAGACTCTCCTCGTATCCTACGGTATTAATATCAGTATACTAACTTGTGAGTCAAGTAACTAAATAATTTGGCTACAATAAAGTATATTTTTTTATAATTATTATATATTCTTCCCTTATATACCTACAAATCTAATATTTTGAGCTCTTCTAAAATCTACATATCTTGTAGAGGAACGTGGTTAATTGTGATGATTAGTGGTCAATTAGCGTGTAACAAATTACTAGATTGTAGTTATTACGTCTTGTGTTCTAGTTTAGACCGATTTATATGCTACTTGAAAATCAGCGTAATGTTTGATAAGGCCTTAAAACAAATTAAAAATTATTTGATTAATTTTTTTATTATAATTGATAGTTTAAATTTTTATCTTTATTTTAAATTTGAATTATTTAAACGTAGTAATTGGACTGTGTAGTCTCGTTTGCAGATGGGTAATATCCTATAATAGGCTCTATCATATATTTTTTTTGGTATAATTAAATAATCCCTTAAGCGCACATTTATATATACCCATATTTTCCTTAGTTTTTTCCGTCTATTCTCATTGTTATTATAAATTTTAGCTAGTTATTTTTAAGCGTATTGCATTAATTGAACCGACTAGTACTTTTCGGTTCGGTTCTTAGTGTATGGCGTTTCGAGCGATAATCAACTACTAATCACTAATCACTTCGCCAATTCTGTATAGTGTAGGTTTGATGTCGCTTGCTTGGCCTAAAACGGTTTATACTCTTTTGACTGGCCTACAGTTCTCATACTTTAGCAGCGTCACTCGAATAATAAATTTATACTTATACAGAGTGGAAGCGTCTGCGCTCCTTTTACGGGAGTAGCATATAGGGTAAAATATTTCAAATCCATACCTACAGAAACTAATCAGGATACCTCAACAGTTTAGACGTAGGATTTTTTTTCATTTCACGATGTTTATCCATACTGTATTTCGTGAGACGCTGTTGTGAATAAATACCAATAACGTAAACAAACACCTACGTTGCCAATCTGCCACTTTGAAGAAACATACTAGAAGAGAAAGAAAAAAATTACCAATGACTCGATTTCGTGAATAAGCCGTGTGCGGCGTTATCACTTTGATAGGTTTGTATCTGTGTGCATGATTTTTGACAAATAGTTTTATTTTACAACGACAATTTTTATTAATTACTTTGTTTGAAGAAACTCTGTTTCATTTTTGGATTTTTTTTGTTTTTATTGTATTAAGTTATTATAGAGGAGTTAAAACTGTAGTTCCTTTAGAAGTAGTGATGACAAAAACATTCTGTAAATATACAGCATATAGGGTAAAATATTTCAAACCCATACCTACAGAAATTAAAAAGGATATGAGGTATCCTGTTATAATATTTCGTGTGAAGCAGTTACGAATAGATACCAATAACGTAAACACGTACTAACTTAACTTAACTTAGCTTCACACTTTATCCCTTGCGGGGTAGTCAGAGAGAACGGAGCGCCAAACGCTACGGTCTCTACATACCTCTTTCGCCTCGTCCACTGTCATCAACCTCTTCATACATGCCCTTCGGGGGGTCCTCATGCTTTTTACGTGACCTTCCTCCAGTATCTTTGATACTGTGTTTTCGAAGGTCAACCGAGGTCTCCCCCTACCTTTCTTACCGCTCACTTTTCCATCATAAATCTTTTTTGCCATTCTTTCATCACTCATTCGTTCGACGTGCCCAAACCAGCTGAGCACGTTCTTCTTCATTCTCACTGTGACATCCTCGCTAGTACCTGCCATTCTGTGTACCTCTTCATTGCGGATTCGATCAGCTAAGCTGACTCCGCATATCCTACGAAGAGATCGCATCTCCACAGCATTCATCTTTCTTTCATTCTTCTTCTGTAATACCCACGTTTCGCTGCCGTATAACAGAGTCGGTACCAAAACTG
>JAAIXJ010000018.1:546808-608307 GCA_013403705.1 Heliconius hermathena | reverse complement strand
AATGTGTGGTTCTTTCGTGAAAATTTCATCATCCTTCGAAAGCAACCTCGCAAGCAACCTCGAGAAACACTAACTTCTCGTCAGAAAAGCTACGTGTTTTCTCTGAAGTTGTTCGTTAACCTTTCGTCTCTTTTATTCTCTGCCTTTTCACGCTTCATCTTCATGAGTACTTTCGTTTGGTGATTTTGTAGCTTATACTGTTTCTTTTTAATTTCTCTCATACTTTTATCCTTAGCTGAGGCTTTATAATCCTGCCATGCTTTCTTTTTTCTTTTTATAGCAGTTTCCACTTCATCATTCCACCATTCGTCGCGGTTTTTGGTAAAGGAAGGCTCTTTTCCCTTTACCACATACCTCTATTGCTGCTTCATACAATCCCTAAGGTTCTACCAGCATACTCCAATACTTTCATTTCCAGATTCGCTGCTGTCTAGCTTCTTGGAAACTCTTTCTTGATATTCCTCTCTAATCGGTGGATCTTGAAGCTTCTAGTTTCTTATGCGATAATTCGACTCCAAGTTTGGACACCTTGTGTAGTTGCGCCAACCTGCAAACAGACCCCTTATTCTAGCAACGACTAGATAATGGTCTGTTCCCAGCTCAGAATCACTAAACACTCGCGTGTCTATAACTTGGCTTCGAATACGCTGATGCACTAGGAATAAATCAATCATATTTTTCCCTTCCGCTCGCTCCCATGTACACATGTGAATTTATTTGTGTTCAAACGTCGTGTTTGCCACAAAAAAAATCCTTTTCTTGCAAATTTCCAATATAAGCTTTCTAGTCTCATTTATTTTCTTGTCACCATACTGACCACTCCCACCCCCTCCCTCGTAACCGCTTCGCGCAGTTCCGATTCAAATCGCCACATATTATTAATTTTTCATTCCCTCTAACGCTATCTAGAACATCCCTGACACTCTCCCAAAACTCCTCGAGTTCGCTTAATAGAGCTGTGGATACTGGCGCATACTTAACTAACAAGAATACTCTTGTTAACCCCAGCTTGAAGCGAACCCAAAGCAGTTTCGGGTTGATCGCCTTGTATTCAACTGCTGCACTAACCAATCGAGAGGACAATAACACCTACACCTTGACAGCCCCGCTCGCTCTCTGGTACGCCGGCCCAGAAAGCGACCCGATTGCCCGGCAAATCGGTCGTGTCATTGCCCTTTCGCTTGGTCTCTGTCACACAAACGACATCCAAATCTCTATCATCCATCACATCTAATAATTCATTAATCTTTTCTTCCATCCCTCCTCTTACATTCCACGTAGCTATTAGTAGCTCCGTCCTCCACCTCCTGCCGTTCCGGACATGGCGTGTTGGGTGGCGGTCCCCAACGCCGCTTTCGTCGCCACTTGACACACCAGCGGGGTCGCACTGGTGCGCGTCGCCTTGGGGGGACGCCCTATCAGTGCGCTCTCTCGAGGTGCACGTGGCGGATGGAACGTTGCAGCCCTCGTAAGGGCTGGCAGGGGTCGCTGCGAGCAAGCCTTCCATCTTGGACCCCCAAAAAAACACGTACTACTACTAAAATACTACTAAGCGTTGCCGATCTGCCGCTTTTAATTCTTAAAAAATATACTACAACGAGAAAGGTAGGATTGAGGATATCTCTCGTTTTATTTTACGCAATTCAACATCGCCGCCATTACCTACGACTCGATTTCGTGAACGAGGTGTGTGCGGCGTTATCGCTTTGATAGGTTTTTGTCTGTGTGCGTCATTCTTGACAAATGGCGTTTTATTTCACAATGATAATTTTATTAATTATTTTGTTTGAAAAAATCACTTTCCTTTTTTGTAAAAATGTCTTTTATTTTAATTGTATTAAGTTTTTATAGAGTATTTAAAACTGTGGTTTTATTTAAAGTGGTGATGACAAAAACATAGCAACACAAGCAAATTCACTACTATATATCTATGTATATTATAAAGATTCATAAAACATTTAAAAATATGGATATTCTGAACACGGATTAACGGATTATCTAAAGATAATATGTGATCACACTTGACGGATGTGAGCACGTCTCATTAATTCCAATGCAAATATGCTCGAAGTTAACCTATTTACTCACATATGTAAACACGGTTAGGCTTAGTTTACTTGAATATTTATTTAAAGTATATGAGAAGAATACCTTAAAAGTCCTACGTATAATCTATTTATTTACCTTACTAAGTTACTTCGCTACAAAACTTCATTAATTACAAAGTAGTTTTCAGTTATCATTCAAATCTCAGTAAGATAAACAAAAAAACTCGAAATATGTCAAGATTAAAATGTATTTAAGTAAATTCTCATTAAAAGTCATAGTTGCTATTGGAACGGTAAAATATCTGAAAAATCTATCTATAAATCAAATTTTAGAGAAAAAGAAAACAAATAGTGCTAAGCTAGCTAGGTAAGATTTGTAGTGATAGAACTGTTTACCTACATTTAGAAAAATATGACAGGATAGGGTAAATCTGGTAATAAACTCCGTAGATATATATGGACATATTACTTGATATATTGATATATTACTTAATGTTTGAAGATCGCTGTGGCACCGGAGCACAAAGTGTGATTAAACGCGTAAACGCGACTGGTTGATCCCCACTCGAAGAAATGAAATATTTATTTAAATTTATATTTCCATTTTTTCGATCTGGTGTCAAGGCAAAGCTCGACGTTGAATTCCGCCACTCAACATGCAATACCTCCAGAATTTGGCAGAGAATGGCGAACGGAGTGTCTTAACACTAAGTTCCCTCTGTCTTGCTGTGTGCGGGAAACAGACGTACTTAATGTTTTAGGGACATGTTCAGATCAAAGACAGTGATAACTAGTTTAAATGGCGGTCAAGAGAATTTTAAAATTTAACATAAAGATTTTCCTGGTCTCGTTTAAATACGATGTTGATGATGTTTTCGAACAGTGTAATTATAATTCATAACTTGTATAGTTATTAGATTTTATGTTTATTGCTAATAATAGAGAAGACATGGTTTAATTGCCGATTTTTTATTTTTATGCTTCACGCTTCGGGGGAAAGTTATATCTTAAGGTATACCTTTCCCATGTAATGCAATTATGAAATTTAAATTAATTTGTTGTCTTGTCAGGTTGAGTTACTCTTTACTGTTCTTTAACTTGTCTGAACTGGATAAAATGTATATATATTTTTAATATATTTGAAAATTCAAATTCATATTTCGTCTTCTTAATATATAAAGAGAGAAGGGATATGACAAAAGAATTTATTAACTATTTATTTAAAGAAACAACCACTTAATTGTTGTTACAAAATCATAAATAATCTTTAGTTTACAAAGTGGGCAATTTATTTTTTGTTTCTTTATGAGGCGAAAGAGGTATGCAGAGACCGTAGCGTTTGGCGGTCCATTCTCTCTGACTACCCCGCTAAGGAAGCTAAGTTAGCTTATGTACATACCGGATGCAGCTTCTCGTTGGTCTTCTGGCAGTGGTCGTGAAGGCAAAGGATTGTTTTGTTCATCTCGATCTCCAAGAAACTCCGCTTCCGCTAGATCTCGCACTGCTGATGACATCAGCTCGACCAGCTCTTGGTTTCTATTTAAGAAATGGAATGACACTTTTAAAAAAATATGAAAGTAAATGTTTATATTGCGGCATAAAAAAGACAGTTAATATGTAAGTAGGGTCAGGGCAACTCTAACATATTCGTTATCATACCATATAAATATACTGTAGCGGAAATACGCAAGTAAACAGGTAAACTTCGAACGTAAAATGTAACATATACATACGCAGCTTACAATTGCATACGATAATTTTGAATTAAACTCAAACTTAAAGGAATATTTATTAATAAAATCAATATTTTTGTTTTCCTAGTAGATAGTAGATAAGTTATTACTTCACTCATAATATCTATTGGATGGTAGCTGAATAAAGACTAGTTTTTTTTTTGGGTAACACACAAAACACTAACATACGTCAAGATAAAAATATCTTGCTAAATATTGCGTTACTACTTTTGTTCATACTAAATTTTTTACATAATTTCATTGAAACATCGTCATAAGACTATCATTATGAATGTATTTGCGAAGTATTACAACAAATATACATTATTCCTTTTACGTTTTACGTAAAAATAATAATATAATAATTATCGTCCTTAATCTTGAACATAAATAATTTTACAACCTTTTAAAAGCGCAAAAATGTGCTGTAATGAAAATTTTATAACATAAGTATTTTTCATGACAAAAATAATAAAAAAAGTTTGTTCATATTTTTTATGATCCAAACTACTAAGAAAATGATTATATAACTATGTAATAATTTAATAGATAAATCAAGGTCTTTCGCGTGGTCGATGCTACAAAAATTAGCATGCGATTGCAGTACATAAAGCGGAACTATTAAGATATTCTTTTGAGCAATGTAAACATAGCGGGTGTGGCGAAAGTAACCCGTTTGAAGACCGGTCTGTCCATACCGAACTTACATGTGAACGAGGACGACTTTTCTTTTACTAAAAAAAGTACAGTATGAAATGTGAAATACTTGGAAAAAATATATGACCGATATGCCTCATTGGTTTTTATATAAAATATATAACTGACTTTAAAGTAGTGTTTGTTACACAACATGTTGAAAGACTGAAAATATCCAAACTTAAAATATTCATTGATTTTAAATCGTTATTATTTTTGTTAGAGTTGATTATAATTTTTTTGTCAACCTTTAAAACCTCATACAAGATGTTGAATTGGCAAAAGTTGTATTGCGTGGCATAAAATATAACCTAATATAAAATGGCGATTACAAAAATATAAAAAAGAGTTCTAGAATTTATATTTGAGAACATTTGTTATCTGAAACAAAAAACCATTTAAACCTTAAAGATTTTATATAATTGTTTAAAGGCAAATAAATATACATCTATTGAAATCATTGAGATATTATTAGAAGTTATTATTTTATTTAATAATAATATTTTTTCTAAAACTATTATTCCTGTTTCATTCAGAACCTAAACCACAACCACAATAATTTAACATTTCATTATTATATATTATATGAACGGGCCGGTTACCTCGCGGTTAATTTGATGTATTTCATAGTACACGTTGCAAAACATGATATTGGCATGTTAAAATGCTACTATTGCGTACTATTGACCTCCAGACTATTAGTGCCGCTAGAAAAATCATATTGTGTTTGCAGATGAGATTTACAAAATATATTTCATAGGCTTAATGTAATAACTATCTGATAGTTACGACAGTAGTGGCTTCGAATCTTGGAAATGGGTCTTACTAAACAAAATTCGGCGTTGAGTTCTCTCATCAATCACGCAAGTTATCGATCCTCCAGATATGGAAATTCGGGACTGAAGTCTGCATTATAAATATAGTAGCAAAATTGTGAAATTTGAAAGTAGGACATCTCTTATGATTTACATATATTATACTTGGTTCATCACAAAGATGGATATTAGATAGTGCTATAACGTTTACATAATATATTGATGTTTTATTAATATTTTTACATAATTTTAAAGCAAAATAGATTATGCAAAACGTTTAATATTTATTTCATCACATATTTTACTATGTATGTTAATGTATCATTGGCTCATAATCATAAATGTATAGAGATGTAGAGTCCATTAACATACATATTACTCAATGTATAAAGAAAGATTTATTAGATAAGAAAAGAACCGACCCTGTAAATTGTTTTCATAATTATTAATAAAATGTAATGGTAGCAAAAAAAGGTCTACATGCCCGAAAAAATATATTAATTACTTGTACATATTTTTAATTACTTCACTACAGCGCTATAACTCTACTAATTCATTAAATAATTATACAATTTAACGTCAATAAATGAAAGTGCCTTTTAAAAAATATGTTTAAATAATTCGTTTTTAATGTATAAAACATCATACAAAAGTATATCATAATGCATTCGTAATAGACAAAACTGTCATTGATATTAATATATTCTATCTGTTTTTATATTATTGGCGTTGCATTGTATAACATTACTATTATTTTTTGTTTTAATCGGTAAGTAACTCGCGTAATATTAGTATTACTTAGGTAGATTTTATACATAAATATATGGAGAAGAACAACTTTTAAGTTTCTTGCCGGTTCTTCTCAACAGGACTGTTTACTATGGCGTCCGCACGGCGATACTTTTATGTTCATTCGACGATTGAAAACTACTTGCAAAAGCCTATGTATTGCAATAAAAATATTTAGAATTTAAATATTCTTAGATAGAATTGTTTTCCTTTTATTTTAAAAAAACTTGTCTTATATTCGTATGTCATATTTTATACTTCTAGACACCAGTCGTGGCGCAGGGGCACAAAATGTGACTGTAAAACCGATTGGTTGTGGGTTCGATCTCTACTCGAGAAGATGAAATATTTATTTAAATTTATATTTCCATTTCTTCTCTCTGGTGTCGAGGCAAAGCACGACGTTGAGTTCTGCCACTCAACAAGCAATGCCTCCAGAATTCGGCAGAAAGTGGGGAACGGAGTGTTTTAACACTAGGTTCCCTCTGCTTACCCTGCTGTGTGTGGGAAACAGGGTGAAGATGATTTAATTTTTAATTTAATATTTTATACTCTTATTTCTCATACACTCATTAAATAATAAAACATTACAATTCGAATACGTTATTAACTTTATTATTATATTTCTCGTGAAGCGCAATTGCGTGCAAAGGAGGAGCATCGTAATTCGTATCCACATTAAAGACGAACAACAGTTAGATTACAGCATCGATGCTTTGGAAAATTTTAACAACAGATACGTAACGGTGCTTGTAAATTAAATCAATAATGTGGAAGTTACGTATCAACCGCCCGAAGCGGCGGTAATATTCGATTAAATATAAAAATATATATAAATGACGCCCTAAATAGATAAAAATTTGAATTGAATGACTTAAAATTACACAATACCAAACAAATATAGTATAAGATAGCTTCACGCTATATCCCGCTCACAGTAGGGTAGACAGGAAAAAGTGTTAAGACACTTTTCCCCACTTTCCACTGAATTCTGAAGGCCTGACTGGCGGAACTCAACGCCGCGTTTCGCCTCGACACCAGAGCGAATTAATGGAAATAAACATTTAAATAAATATTTCATTTCTTAGAGTGGGGATCGAACCCACAACCAGTCGCGTTTACACTCACATTAAGTGCCTGGCCTCGAATATAGTATAACGTGAGTATATAACAATGAAATTGATATTTAATGTGACTCACATTGAATTTCTGGATATCTTGAATACACGACGCTTTTACCTCGTTTGAAAGAATCATAAGTTTAACTTTTTTATAATATGAACTGGATAATAAAGCGAACAGGAAATTCTGACAACTATGCCTCGCGTTTATTATAAATGTATTTATTACATTATTTTTCTGCACAACTTCTATAGCAACGTCACCTTATAACAAAACATTATCAGCTGTAACTTAAAACGGTGAGGATTTAAAACAAAATATTTGTGAATAAATAAATTAGGCCCCAGATTTTACAATTAGGTCCTTACATATGAAATTCTCCTTTTGGTATGGGAGGAACAAAAAGTCGGATATTTTTAAATACAATATATTTATTTAGACAAAGTATGAAACATTGTTATCTTTGCAATTTTGCCATCTCACAGGTAGTTCATTGATCCCTTTACTAAAAAACCATTCGGACGGTAATTTAATAAAGTCGTGGCACAGGGGCACAAGGTGTGACTGTAAAACCGACTGGTTGTGGGTTCGATCCCAACTCGACGAGATGAAATATTTACTTAAATTTATATTTCCATTTCTTCGCTCTGGTGCCGAGGCCAAGCGCGGCATTGAGTTCTGCCACTCAACACGCAATGCCTCCAGAATTCGGCAGAAAGTGGGGAACGGAGTGTCTTAACACTAGGTTCCCTCTGCCTACCCTGCAGTGTGCAGGATACAGCGTGAAGCTGATAAAAAAAAATTGGATTTCCTCATCAGAGTTGATTTTTTTCCCTTGCAAGAAGTTATCCAAATTTCGAAAAAAATGGTAATCTGTTAGAGCAAGGTCCGGGGAGTAAGGTGGATGTCTTAGATATTCCAATTGAAGCTCTTCTTATTCGGTAGCCGTCTGTTGTGCAGTGTGTGATAAAGCGTTGTCATGAAAGTGGCGTAAAGCCATTGACCAGCCCCTTCTTCAGCAGCTAGCTTTTCTATCATGGTTTGCACATTTGAGAATACCATCACCACCAACAAACGCTCACAAGTAACTTTTCAATTCAATCAATTTTAAATTTTCGCTTAGGATCTGGCTAGCTTGCCAGGGTCCTGCCATTGCGATGAGCGCCTCCGATTATCGTAGAGAAACCACAGGTAATAATTCAATTTAAAAACCCTTCATTATTGTGCCTATTAAGTAACGTAACGTAGCAGTCGACGAGCCGGTGAGAGAGCCCACCTCTCAAGCTTTTTAATCTTCCCAATTTGCTTCAAGAGGATTTAAATAGATTTATCACTAACAATGCAGGCTGCATTGTTAGTGATAAATCAAGACTTGGTTTGCAATAGATCCGCTTCCACAATAGCCTTCAATTCTTCATTATCAATCTAGGTGTCCGGTCGTCCACCGGGCTCGTTCTGCAGGTTCGATATTCCCAGAACAAAACCGTCGTTGGAATCAAAAACACACTGTATTTTCTTTAACGACACGACCGTCATTAACTCTTCGAGCCGTTTCCGCAGCACTGGTGCCATAGTGGAACTCGTACTCGTAAATAACGCGATATTTCAAGTTTTTAAATTGAGTACCACAAACAGAACAAAAAAAACAAATAAAATAGTTACTTATTTAGAAAACGTATAAAAATTTTAACGTAGCGGGACTCGAACCCACGCCTCCTGGAAACCGACCAGGCGCTCTGACCACCAAGCCATACGTTCTGGTGAACGTCCCGCTACGTTAAAATTTTTATACGTTTTCTAAATAAGTANATATATATATATATATATATATATATATATATATATATATATATATATATATATATATATATATATATATATATATATATATATATATATATATATATATATATATATATATATATATATATATATATATATATATATATATATATATATATATATATATATATATATATATATATATATATATATATATATATATATATATATATATATATATATATATATATATATATATATATATATATATATATATATATATATATATATATATATATATATATATATATATATATATATATATATATATATATATATATATATATATATATATATATATATATATATATATATATATATATATATATATATATATATATATATATATATATATATATATATATATATATATATATATATATATATATATATATATATATATACACATTTATTTTGAACCTGTGATATAGAAAAACGTCAGTCGTTACTAGTATAGTATATATACTACAGTTGCCTACACATTTACAGTTGCTAATTTAAATAAGGAAGTATATGAATATATTGCAACCCATTAAGCACATCCATTACATCATTATACGTGCACTTTCCGTCACGGTCGAACACTATAATGATGTTTTATTAATAAAATAAATAATACTTTAAAGTATGCTTAAAGTATTTTTTTATTACATTTTGTAAAAGTTTTGTGTTCTTTTTTAAGTGAAATAAATGAAGAATTAATATGTTTTCTTTTTATCTTCCTTATGAGTATTAATTGTATTGTATTTTATGGGTGAGGCCAATCGTGGCGCAGTGGCACAAAGTGTGACTGTAAAACCGACTGATTGTGGGTTCGGTCCCCACTCGAATATTATTATTTCCATTTCTTCGCTCTGGTGTCGAAATTAAGCGCGGCGTTGGGTTCTGCAACTCAACATGCAATGCCTCCAGAATTCGGCAGAAAGTGGAGAACGGAATGTGTTAACACTAGGGTCCCTCTGCCTACCCTGCTGTGTGCGGGATACAACGTGAAGCTGATTTATTTATTTAATTTATGTGCTAGTCGATGGCTGGACCTTCGCAAAATTATATGAAATATCACTTCTTCTATAATATATATACATTGCACCTAATACCAGTAGAGTATTCTAGAGAACATTTTATATTAAAAATTGTTACTATGGTTGCATCGTTTGTAACGATCATAATTACAAACATAACTATTTATTATCTTATGTAGTTTACATCTACTTTTACATTAAGATTGAAAAATCTATTTACATTTTATTCAAGTGCATCTTAAAAATTAATGTATTAATATTCTCTTTATAGTCTCTACAAATTCAGGTGCAATTAGTCACGGTCCATCACAAGCCATATTTTAATGTAAATTTTGCCAAATTTGTTCTTCCGCAAATATGGGACGGAATCTTAATTTTAAAAGTCGCTTATCCGCATTTTTTTGTGTCAGCGTGTGTTTCTTTAATGATTACTTACATTGAATAGACCTTCTATTCTTATACGGTTGATTTAGTCTTTTAAGTGTTACTTTCTTTATATTTAATTGACCAATCTTCACCGTGTCTTCTCCATTCAACGAGACATTGGCGAGACGCCTAAAAGCCATGAAATGGACACAGAATAGAACTATCTTAGAATATCATATGAGCTTTTCATATGATATTCTAAGATAGTTCAAGATAGATAGCAGGTCTATCTTGAACTATTTGTAGATAGCATGATTTGTAGATAGCAGGTCTTACAATTAGAAGCTAAAGGCAATGCGTAAATTTACGACGGCTATTTAGAGTTTTATTTGTGTTTAGTTCTTCTCATGGACATAACGCGGAGTAAAGTTGCACCATCTGACAAGAATTGACTCTCCTTAATTCGAACCGAAGATTTGACCGAAAAATAGAGAACCAAATGTCTTACTACTAACAAAACTAACTTTTCCCTGCTTGTCTCACTAAATACCTACTATACTATATTAGCTTACATCCTCCGAAAACCGATATCTTTGTCGAAAATTTCGCCCAAAAAATAAAGAAAGGACACTAGTACACTTAATTATTCACACAAGTGGCACAGACCGCAACCTGTCACTTATTAACCTTTCACTTAAATACATTCCGCCTTTATAACTGTACACGTAAAAGGGTTTTCCTCACAATGTTTATAAAGTAATTTTGACTCATCAATTAAAATAACAAGATTATAGTAAGAAATAGCGTCCGTCATACCGATTCTGACTGAAAATAAGTAGTTATACGAAGTGGAAATTATGACTTATTATAATAATATGAGTGTCCTAGAAAAAGAATACAATGAAGTTATTAATTTTAATAATGTACGCCATCGTATAAACATACACATACTTTTATAAGTTTAAATGGACTGGAATTAACACATCTGACCATTAACATTAGGTATACGTTTCCTCAAAATTGGCACAGTGCGTTCAATGGCGGATTTTAACGCCTAGACATAGTCCTTTGCGTGGCCTCAATACCTGGAATCCTAGATTTCTTTAATTCTCGATTTTAATGTTTTTTTTATTAGTGGTTTTGATGATTATGTTTTAAGTTTTAGTCCTTTTATGATTACATTTATTACATAATTATTATAATTTTGAAGTTTTAAGTATGTATATGTTAATTTATGGTGTGCGATACTCAGTGTATGAAAATTCCACAGTCTTATTAATTATTTCTGTAAAATTACAAATATTGGATCAAATTTGCATTGGGCACAATGATTTATTGTATCGAATATAGACAAAGCCAACATATTGTTATAGACATTCCGTTCTCCGGTTTCCGCTCGAATTTTATAATATATATTGCTTTTTAAGTACCCGAACGCTGCATTCTGTATACGAGACTGGAGTAACAAAAACAACTCATTTTTCCAAGTAGTCCTAATTTCCATCTCAAAAAAACAATACAAAAATACAATAAAACTGAGTTAAACTCAAATTTATATACATATCTATATAATAATTAAAATCAAAACTTAAAGCACTTATCTCATTCGGCAATTCCAACATAATAAGACATACATATGTAGGAATACTCGTAACATCATATAAATATTAAAGAAGCGGGCGAGTTCGACGCTAAATAAAAGACGCGGATGTTACACACTTGTGACATACAGATAACTTTCACTTAAGTATTGTAATGTATTGCATGAAATAGGCAGGTATTCTTTAATAAGATTAATTTATATATAAATTATTTTCTTTATTAATTATTTTATTTTAAACTACGAATACCAGAGTGACTTAATAAAGAAAATAATTTAATTAATAGGCAAGTCGTGGCACAAGGACACAAAGTTTGACTGTAATTGCGACTATTTGTGGGTTCGATCTCCACTTGGGAATATGTATTATTATATTTCAATTTAACACTCAATGCCTGCGGGATTCGGCGGAAAGTGGGGAACGGAGTGTCTTAACACTAGGGTCCCTTTGCCTACCCTGATGTGTGCGGGATACAGCGCGAAGCTGCTTTTATTTTATTTTCTTTATTATGTCATTTATATACTCATTCTGATCTATATGTTCCAACGTTCGCTAACAAAATATGTACGAGATTTTTCCTTTTTTTAGCGTTTTCTCTGAATAAATTAAAGAATTAGTCAGTATATTAGACTATCCTCAATCATATAAAAATAAGAAGTATATTTTCTTTTAACTTTGAGGGAACATGATATCCATACACTCCTCTCTTCGCTTGCCGCCTGTATTTAAGATATTTGGAGAAATTAAAATATTTAATTTCCCCAAATGAAATAGAATTCACAATCAACAAATTACGTTTACAATCAGGCACTATCCCACTGTTCCACGATGCCCTCACTCAAAATGCTATGAGGAAAAAATATTATAAGGAAATATAATTAATTAAATCCTATATACCTATAACAAAAAAACTATAAAAGACCGATCGATCTGTATAAAAATAAAAAGTCCTTAATTAAAAATAAGTTTTTTTCAATAGGTACACTAACTAGTTCCAAGTTCGAACGAAAAAAACATGCAAAAGTACAAGATTAACTTTCGCGTCAGAATGGACGACAAAAAGGCTTAATAAATCAAAAAGACAGTTCACAAAATACTTTTTTGCGATACCTACTTATCATTATTGCGTTAGTCGAACTTTAATAGCTTGTTTTCAGGTTTCATGTGGATGTGTGGATCTTCATAATTTTTTTTATTTTTTTTTATTTGAGGCAGTCGTGACCCAGGGCCACGAGGGTGTGACTGTAACGCGACGGTTGTTGATTCGATTCCCATTCGAGGAAATGAAATATTTATTTATATTTATATCTCCATTTCTTCCCTCTGGTGTCGAGGCAAAGAGCAACGTTAAGTCCCGCCACTCAACACGCAGTGCCTCGCAAATTCGGCAGAAATTGGGGAACGGAGTGTCTTAACACTAGGTTCCCCATGCATACCCTACTGTGTGCGAGCGTGAAGCTGATTTGATTTGATTTTTTTTATCATAATAGGATAAACAAAGGGAACCTAATGTTTAAGACACACGTTCGCCTCATTACGCCCAATTTTCGAGAGATTGCGTGTTGACTGTCGCGTTTATAAAAAATAAAAACCACCACTGCGCCATTTTTACATTGTAATAGTAAATAATTTTTAGGTATATGTAGTTATCGGGACGCATTAAATAATATTGGAAGTTTCAACTTGAAACATTTTCATTTGTCTCTGAATTTTTACTTGATAGGCGCAAATATCGGAATTAAACAAAAGTAAAAAAATTAAATTAAATTAAATTAAATCAGATTCACGCTGTATCCCGCACACAGCAGGGTAGGCAGACAACACAACAGGCATTGCTTGTTGAGTGGCGGAGCTTAACGCCACGCTTCGCCTCGACATCAGTGCGAAGAAATGGAAATATAAACTTTTATACTGATTCTGATACAATAAGATAGTAATAAAATATATCTTATAATTATAAATAAAATGGATGATGATGAACATATTCTCTCAATTATTAATATAAGATTTCGTTATTACATAGCATTTACCTGATAATTAAAAGTAAAGTAATTATCTACATGATATTGTATGTTACTGTAATCGTGTGCGTTACGCTTCGTGCTTTCAGCATGAGTCAATATACTCGACGCTCGCTATCGAGAACGTAAAAAATAATATTTTACCTATATAAAACGAAACAGCAACTATAATAACGCTTTTTGTTACGGAAGCGAACCTAGACTTGTAAAAAATTTGCGGTGGACTCATTTTAGGAGAATTGGCGGTAGAACTTCATTGTTACCAAATAACTTTGCGCTTTAATTTTAAATACTTCCATTTAATTAAGTTTAAGAAGCGATTATAAGTTATCACAAATCTTCGTTATAACTGATTAAATACGACGTTACCGAGTTGGTTTCAAAGTATTAGATACAACAGAATCAATGATGCATTCATTGATTGAGGGCATCGTGAGATAATGGGACACCGTCCAGCTATAAATGCAATGGTTGTGGGTTCGATTCCCACTCGGGGAAGGAAACTTTTTAATATCTTATTGTTAAGATAACCGTTCTCCACTTTCCTCTGAATTCTGGAGGCATTGGGTGTTAAAATCCGAAATGGAAAGATACATTTCACATCTACATAAATATAAATAAAAAGCTTTTAGTTTTCTTAAGTAATTTTATATTGTCCATAACCGGTTCTTCAATTGCAAGCGTGGGATATGCAAAGGGTTATTATATTAATTAACATTTTATAACCAAAAATATATACAACATACATGCATACATTTTAATTTACAGAGGTGTATTAACAAACTGCGCATTTTTCTCCGACACTTTATGGCTTATTAAAACTACGTTTTCTAATAAAAAAATATGTTGTACTGTCATTTCTAAGGTACCATCCATCCAAAAATATATTTTTGTAGATATAGAAAGAAAAAATAAAATGTATCTTATCATGATTATCTCAATAAGTAAATAAAAAAATGGACCCATTCTTTCTGAAAATTATTAAGTCCCAGAGCATGAAACTTCGCATAATATATATAATATTAAGACCTTGAATAAGTTTCTGCTGTTTCTTTGTTTTAAAAAAAAATATTTAATATATAATGCTTACAATGACATTACTCAAAGTATTGTCCATCATTAGAGACCACTTTCTCCCATCTCTCTGGTAGCAATTGAATCCCCCATCGGAAAAACGACTCATCTTTCGAGGCAATCTAGGAATCAAGCCATTTTTCGGCTTCTTCAAAAGAATGGAAGCGCTGCTCGCTTAAACCGTGCGCCATCGACCGAAACAAGTGGTAATCGGAGGGGGCTATGTCCGGTGAATACGGCGGGTGGGGTAGAACTTCCCATTGAAGTGTTTCCAGGTAAGTTTTGACTGGTTTTGCCACATGTGGCCGAGCATTATCATGTAATAAAATCACTTTGTCGTGTCTCTGCTCGTATAGTGGCCGCTTTTCTTTCAGAGCGCGACTCAAACGCATCAACTGAAGTCGATAGCGAGCTCCCGTGATAGTTTCATTAGGTTTAAGCAGCTCATAATAAATTACGCCCTGCTGATCCCACCAAATGCAGAGAAGAAGCTTAGAACCATGGATATTTGGTTTTGGCGACGATGTTGATGCGTGACCCGGCATGCCCCACGATTTTTTTCGCTTTGGATTGTCGTAGTGAATCCACTTTTCATCCCCAGTGACGATACGGTGCAGAAAACCTTTTCTCTTTTGCCGTTGAAGCAACAATTCACACATGAGAAAACGTCGTTCTACGTCTCTCGGCTTCAACTCATACGGCACCCAATGCCCTTGCTTTTGGATCATTCCTAACGCTTTTAAACGTTTTGAAACTGTTGACGCATCTACTTGTAACGTTTTCCCGAGCTCTACTAACGTCTGACATGGATCTTCTTCAAGCAATGCCTCCAATTCTTTGTCTTCAAATTTTGTCGGTGCTCCAGCACGCTCTTTGTCTTCAAGGTCAAAATCATTACTTTTGAAGTGCCTAAACCAGTCTCTGCACGTTGTATTCGACAAAGCATTGTCTCAACGAGAATTCTGTGTGCTTCTGCTGCAGATTTTTTCTGAATAAAGCAGTGCAATAAAATTCCCCGCAAAAACACTTTATTTGGCACAAAAGTACACATTTTCACAAAGGGAAAATAAATATGTAGTTGACACTGTAGTAAACACTATTCTACTATAATTTGAGGTTACATATAGTATTACTTTGGTGATTCGTTACCGTATGAAATTCCATGCACAGAGTGCCGCAACGCCATCTTTCAAAAAACAGCGCGAACTTATTCAAGCTCCTAATATTATAATTAGAACATAAACAGAAACTGTGTATAATGTCTCTGTGTATTTTTATAATAATACGTTAATTAAAAAATCTATATTACATTGATATATACTTTTGTAAACAGTGGGCATAGGCACAGGCGCTAAAGCTATACGTATTTTGAGGGCCAACTAGTTTTCATTAATAATGGTAATGCTGGAAACATTTTAGCGAAAAAAATGCCTAAATATTAAAAAGAACTATATAAATACCTTAAATTTGTATTAAATAACCTAAAATGTAAGTTAAAACAATACTTACCTCAAACTAGCGAGTTCAGAACAAGAATTGGCCAATAGATAATCACCGCTTAGTAAAGCGATCTTATTGCCAAACATCATGTCGTTGGGCTCCCCCGCAACCGCTTGTCGAGCGTTCATGTTGACCAGGCCTTTATGCACGAGGTGGGAAGTCCGAATCATCTCTGTTACTTCAGCTAACGCGCGTTGGCTGTCAGGAAAATTAGAAAATAGTATGAAAAACACAAAAAATACTTAAAAGTATTTTCTAGTTATCTCATCTCATCTTATTGCTTAGAATGCGTTTTTTCTGAGAAAATAGAATAGGATGGGTTTTATTATTTTATACACAAATATCTCACATATTTGAATCATTTCTGTTATTTCAACTTAACTAAATAGCTAACGCACGTTGGTTATGAGAAAGATAAATGGAGGTCTCAAGCTTCAAGATGGTCTCGAGAATTCAAGCTCAGTCAGAGCCCTGTCATCTGATAACACTACTGAACTAGCGGCTATGATACCAAATATTGTCCACAAATTTATAATTTTCACATTTTTTCCTGTAGATGCTAACTGCCTATTTTTATAATTTTAGCTCAACCGGAAGTACTCTATTCATATTGATTCTCTTTACAGTGACGAAATATCTTTTTTTTAAGTAAATGTAGAAATATTTTTTTTTTTTGGGAAATCAAGGGACCGTAGATTTGAGTATATGGTTCGAATTTCAACTCGATATCTCACAGCATTCCTGAGATAAATGCTCTTGACAGACAGACAGACAGACGGACGGACAACAAAGTGATCTTATAAGGGTTCCTTTTTTCCTTAAAAGGTACGGAACTGTAATTATAAATTAAGAAAATAAAACACACCTTAAGTACTATTTTTTTTCTTTGACTCTTGTGCGACCAAATTTCATGTAAAAAAATATAATACATACATATTATTCCATACATAAGTGCAGATGGAACTGACTAAAGCGTTTTAAAATTCTCCGAAGTAAAAATAATCTTAAATAATGACGATTTTTTTACATTGAGTGAAGGTTCCCTTTTTTCAAGAATATTCAAAATATAGCCATTTCCTTAGTCGAATCGGAAAGGTTTAGGTATATATAATTTTTCTATAATTACGTTATTTTGGTCGATATGTTTAAACTATTTTGTAATATTTTACAAATACGATCAATATTTGTAATTCAGTTTATTAGATAAACTAATAATACTCTAGTGATTTCCATATTTATTAATTATTATAGAGATAAATGCTTTCATTTATAGAATATAAGTTATAGAATAAAAGGTTTCTGACCTTTTTGTAACCTTAAATAGTAATTATCGTAAGTATAAGAGCTACTTCGTGTACAAAATTACTTAATCAGTTTTTTTTATAAATAAAAAAGTTGCTCAGCAACAAATCAATAATTGATGTATTATAATTATATGATAAAAAGATTACCAAGACTCTTTTTGAACATAATTTATAGCCTAAATTCGAAGACTTCATACTGTTCTGTCGTCTTTCCGTTTAAAAATTTTACTTTGGATTTTTTGTAAATTCTTCAAAATATTATGAAAGAACGAAATTTTTATTACTTGTAATTGAAAATACTAAAATAATAGTAAATAATACCTACCTATGTAACACTCCGGCCGCCTTGTCTTGTTCCATGTCGGGTATTTCCGGACTGTGTCCCGCCGCTTTCGACACCAACAGCACGATGAGGCCCCACGCTTGCATATTGTTTTTTCCATTATAAATGAGATTTCTAAAAATATCATGCTCTATAAATATATAAACAGACAGACAGAACAAGATAGAACCTAATGTTAAGGCACTGTTCTTCCCCCATCGTAAAAACACATTGCATTATTCATTGTAAAAAGGCAATTGAAATATTATACAAATTTATTGCTTTTTGCTTCACGCTGTATCCCGTACACAGCAAGGTAGGCAGAGGGAATCTAGTGTTACGACATACCGAGTGGCGGAATTAAACGCCGCGCTTTGCCTCGACGTCAGAGCGAAGAAATGAAAATATTAAATATTTAATTTCTTCGGTTTATATCCTTTTCACCTGTCACGCTTACAATCACACGCTCGTGCCCCTACTCCACGACTGATCTAAAAATTACATGTTAAATAAAATATTATATTCCATTTTATTTCGAGAAAATACATATTTTTAGAGATATTAAGTAAGATATTTTTTTTATATTTCATCAAATCGGATGGGTAGCTAAATACAGTGTTTAATAGAACACGCTACAGCTCAATATAATATAACTTGTTGATTATTTGCAGTGACACGCAATAATGCAAAGGGGTAATTACTAGTATTAAGGAAGACAACGTGAAGTAACTAACAGCCATGTAACAAATTTATTTTTTAAATAATTAAATAATGTATTTTTAAAGGGGCACAGTGTGACTTTAGCGCGACTGATTGTGGGTTCGATCCCCACTCGAGGAAATGAAATATTTATCTAAATTTATATTTTCATTTCTTCGCTCTCGTGTTTAGGCAAAGCGCGGCGTTGAGTTCCGCCACTCAACACGCAATGCCTCCAGAATTCAGCGGAAAGTGCGGAACAGGAGTGTCTTAACACTGGGTTCCCTCTGCCTACCCTTCTGTGTGCGGGATACAGCGTGAAATTGATTTAATTTAATTTTGATTTATAAATAAATTTACTATGTTCAATATATGATGATAGATGTGACAACTTTATGGCACAGTAATGGGGCGTCTAGCAACCTGTAGAAGCAGATTCAAATCTCGTAACTTAAAATATACACATAATCTTAAAATATAGATAACTATGCCGTTGACTATAGGCCTCATTATCCTCATATGCAATATATTTTTTCTAAATTTAGAATAAATAAAACATTGAATCTAAATCATGAGCTGACTCATTATTTAGGTATAGTTGTTATATACGTGTGTATTGCGGGAGATGTATTATATTGATAGAATACAATTATTTTTTCAGTTTCACGCCTTATCCCGTATCCACGCTGTATCACGCATATAGCAGGGTAGGCAGAGGGAATCTAGTGTTAAGACACTCCGTACCCCATTTTCTGCCGAATTTTCAAGGCATTGCGTGTTGAGTATCGGAACTTTGCATTGCACCGCGGTTTGCATTGTTACCAGAGCGAAGATAAGGAAAACCAATATAATACAATAAATTTCTGTAGTAATTATATGAATTATATTAAAATTTCATCGTATGTTGTAGGTACTTACTTCGCAGTTTTAAGTAATGGATGGTTACTACCAACGAGTTTTCGCAAATGGAGAGCAACGTTTGCTATTTCGTCGCTCAATACCCATCGTAAGCTAAGAAAAGATGTTGGGTAACCGACGATCTTCTCGGCCTCGCTGACTGCCCTGTTCCAGTCTGGTTTCGTGTTATGTTGTGCAACGGCCCGGTGAGAGCTACTTGTGGCTACTTCCCTACCAATGTGAGCCCCCCAGAGCTTCGCAACTAGGGCGCCTGAAGGACAAGCTTTCACTAAATCATATCTCACTGCAGATCTCAACCTGCTTAAACTCATTTTTAAACTTATAATATACTTTTTTGGAAAAAATTGTATACTTTTATTATTTGCACAACGTTTTGAAGTACACTTATAATTTTCGTGTTCCTCACATAAAAAAAATTATAAATTCACTAAGTAGACCTTTAGGAACACTGATGATTACAAAACTATATATATACAACTACAATATTTAAACAAAATATTATACTTTGTATATTGTAATAAGCGCGCCGCAATACGAACGTTCAACCTTTGCCGCTAAAACGTTTAACTGATGCGGATTGGCTGCTGCTACATTTGATGTTAAATGACAATCACAACGAATGACTACGAAACCGGATGTAGGGCAAATCTGTACTAGCAACCATAACATTCAATAGTGGATAAAACTAAATATTTTTTTATAGTTAGCTATATATGTGAATTATTATTATTTTTTAAACAAAACTTATAAATAAAAAAATAAAAAGAACATACTTTATATTATACAAATATATTTTGTACGCTGGCAGCATTATGGTAATATATTAACCAATCGTTTAAATTCATACTTTCATTCACTCTTTTGACATATGTTCTGTTTAACAGCTATATCGTTCATTCATTGTTCAATCAAGATTTAAGAATCAAATGTGAAGTGACAGATAAGATTTCCAGATCAGTCAATTGTATATCACCGGCCGTTGTAGTCGACTGCTAGGGGTCACTACGAATTGCCGGCTTTTCGAGTGTCCCAGGTTTATTAAATCTTAACTGAAACTTTTGTGTCTCAGTTTAACTACGTAATTGTCCTGTGAAAGTGCGAACTTTACCGAGTGCATTCACCAAGCACAGTTTCGTTCTATTACCGAACTTATTTTAAGGTAAGTTCTCGGTATGGTGCACTTTGCAATTATTTCTTCTCCCTTGATCAGTTTGGGATGTCCGCTGTCCACGTGAAATGGTTACGTGGGCAGCAGCCGGTACTAATTTTATTTATATTTATACTAATTTTACATGAACAGTAATTAGAACATAAAAGAATATTCCATTACCATGGGACGTAATAATCTATAGAGAATTATCACGTAGGTACATTGTGGATATTGTCTCAATAGAAACTGCGTAGTTGGGCCTCTGAATAGCTAACTCACGAACTTCTTAGACAAACTCCGAAGTAAAATAGAATTATAGGCCAGTTAAGTGAATCAAAAATATTTCAACCTTATATAGTCTAGTTATTGATGATGCAAAAAAGATATATTTTCTTGTTTAAGTAGGTTAATTGTATAATTAATTTTGAAGAATATATTATTTTAAGCTACAAAAAAGTAGAATAGTTATTAGATATATCAAGATAATGACAATATTATGATTAATAAGTCTTATCAAGTGCTAATTATGGTGTTAACTTATATATAGGCTATGTTTGCTAATCAATTTAATATAATCACTCTGTCACCATTATTATTTTAAAAGTAAGCTTTTTTTCTCACATTATGTCACTAATGAAACCTATTATAACCTGAAAATAGGTTTATTAATAGTTATTTTTCATAGGTATGAATTATTTCAACCAACAAGTCAATTCATCAAATTGTTTTTACATAAAAAACATTAAAATAAAAATTACTATGTTTATTCATTAAATGTTCTTGAACTTTGATAACACATTAAGTACAATTTTAGGGCAAGGTGATTAGGTATTATACTTTATGCCTTGGGGTATTATAATGACAAAATTAAATTAGTAAGTAATATTATTACATGAAAAAATAATATTTAATTAAATTAAATGAATAAAAAAAATTAAATGTTGGTTATTCAATATGTTTGATATTATCAACAACTCATAATACCTTATAATATATAAAGACTGTTTTATGTTTTTAAGTATTAATTTAGAAAGACAAACACATTTTAAAATATAAAAAAGTGTTTTAATACTAGAATGGGTTCAAGCCGTCAGTATCTATGGTTTCAAAGTGAAGAACCTCCTCCTGATATCTGCTGGCGTAATCAACACTACCTTCTGTGTTTGGTTCATGATCCACCGGCTATGCAGTATATGCAGTAATCTCTTAAGATGTAGGTCGAGTCTTTTGGTGATTAAGCTATTAACTAAAACAACTCAGTACAAAAATAGTTGTCTTGTCTATTATGATTATTATGTCCTACTTATTTTTTGATAGCTTATATATATGGATGATGAATGATTTATATTTTATTCTCACTAGATGGTTCTTATGAAATAACTTAAGGTTTATTATGTATTTACATAGAACAACTATTAGAACACTAGTATTAATATTAACTAGTGCTCCGTTCATAGCTTAGTCCACTTAAATTACACTAACATACAAATGTTATATAAATAAAACTTTTTCATGAATTGCTCTATCTATTGGTGTGGGAGGACCACATTTAAGTCTATTGTGCAGCTTAAAGGACTTAATTGTATATTGCCAGGAAACCACTTTTATATTGTACTATGTATTTTACCACTTTTTTGTTTCATACTGTACTATGTTAACATAATACATATATCTGACAATATTTTTTTACTGTCAAAAATAGAATCTTTTAGTTTTTTTCATGTATAGTTGTTATAACAATTAAACACTTATAAAATATAGCTGAGAAGGAATAAAAAAATTGGATGAGTTAATCTTAAATCTGGCCAAAATGTATTTTTATGTAATATTTTGTTTCCTTTTTAGCTTCACTCTGTATCCCGTACATAGCAGTTTAGACAGAGGGAACCTGAAAACCTATTATTAAAAACTCGGTTTTCCCATTAAGACCCTTTTGCTCCCCACTTTCCGCCCAATCCTTGAGGCATGTTGAATTAAATATTTCATTTCCCCAATTGGGAATCGAATCCACAACCGTCACACGCTTCGCCTTTTGCAGTCACACGCTTCTGCCCCTGCGTCACGAACTCAACGGTCTCAACGGCCTGTTGATATGCTTATGATAATTATTATAATTAAGTATTCCAATTATAAAATTATATATTTTTTTAGGTATGGAGTGGGAAGGGCCGCCCAAGCAAGGCTTGTACGACCCTCAAAACGAGCACGAGGCTTGTGGTGTTGGTTTTGTAGTTGCTATCGACGGAAAACGTTCTCATAAAGTAAGTTCGTGTTAATTATTTAAGAATGTTTGTAATATTTACGTTTATTTTATTATATATCGTTGTATTCTTAAAAGTTATTTACAGGAGGTTTCAGCTTCACACTGTGTCCCGAACACATCTCGGTAGGGGAGGAGGATTGAGGGTGTGAAACCTAGATTCTGCTCTTTGTTTAGGTCTTTCTCTCCTCGTTCTCCTCCAAAAACATTTGACTGTTCTTTCCTTTACCCTCTCTGAAAATATTGGAATTGCGTGATGATTGTAAATATAAAGTTATATAAATACTTTTTAGTAATTTAACACTATTGGCTTTTTTGCTCCTTTCTACTCCTTTTCTCTACTTTTCTCTTACTTTTCTACTACTTTTTTTCCATGTGTTATACTGTTTCAATACAGTGCTAGGAGTTCTACGAGCTTGATTTAGTTGCCCTAGTGCTACCAATTCCTTATAATAGTTCCAGAAATCAGATGTTAGTTCGCTTCTTCTCTTAAATTATGTTGTTTGACATACGGACCTAATATCTACAAACATTTTCATAGATCGTGCAAATCTAAGTAATAGACGAAAAGTTTTCCTTACACGTACATCTATGTACATCTACATTTATTTATTCTTTTAACCTACTTAAAGTAAGTAGGTACTTCTACATATATAATAAAATTAATGTTGAGATAAAAACAGAAACTGGATCTAATTAGATTGTGTATTAAATCATACCTTGACGTGTGACATTGAAATAACTTCGGTAGCGTCATTATGATAGTGAAACATCAATACGAGAGATCATTTCATATGATTTTTTATACTATTTATAATATATATGTATAACTTTCGAATATGACATGGACAGATGTGCTCCTATTTCCAGTTACCTGTTTGTCATACAAATTCCGAGATGCCTATATCTAAATCTAAACGTTTGGCACCGGTATTATTCAGATAATATCATTATTCAAATGTTTGAAGGACAATGTCACTTGTAAACCTGTAAACGTGACAATTTAGCTATAAATACATGTACGTGGTTATTTCAGATTTTTACTTCTACATAAGTTATCTAGAAAGAACTGACTGCGAAAGAAAGTCGCGAGTTTAAATCAACATCTTTTCTAAAAAGGTTACATTTGTTCCTAACATGGAAAAACTTCATTAAATAGTTTACTTTTCACGATATAGATCGTACGCGATGCCGAAACCCTCGCAAAGCGTATGGAGCATCGCGGCGCATGCGCCTGCGATAACGACACTGGAGACGGCGCCGGAGTACTGACGGCTATACCGCATCAGTTCTACTGTGCTCAACTTAGGTAAGTGTTTTTATTAGTATTTACCTGTTAAAATGCTGTTTCCTTTTCTAAAATATAATGTGTGTATTTTATATTATTTACTAGTTATTACGACGATATACTATATGACACAATGACAAGATCATTCGTATCATCAAAGGCGTAAAACATTTTATATTCGTTTTTCTTCTATAAACATTCTGTTTTACAATTAATCACTAGACTGTTGTTAATTTTATTCTAGTCCCATTAAAAGTAAATTAGTTCTTCAGTTGAATTTATCCGTAATCATCCACCTTAATAGACCTGTTAATTTGTAATTTCAAGCGCGAATCTCTTTTAAAAATCATTTCAAGTTGATTCATTCGATTAGTACTTTATTATCAGCAAAAAAATTTAAGCAAAAAAGTGACGTTACTTCAAACATTAAACATATGACATAATAACTTGACATAGTCGTTTTTGTGACGTCTATAATTCTTTGCTATATATATATANGAACCGCAGCTTCTACAGAATCGATCTGTCAAAGGAGCTCTGGAAGCTTGCCAAGTAACACGAACCCATTGTAACCTATATTTGGATGTGAGCCAGAGTTTCCTTTTGATTTAGTTTTGTTTTACACACGTTATGTAATGTTATATATTATATGTATGAAAATGTCATATTTTTTAAATATAATTCTGTGCTATATATATATATATATAGCACAGAATTATATTTAAAAAATATGACATTTTCATACATATAATATATAACATTACATAACGTGTGTAAAACAAAACTAAATCAAAAGGAAACCCTGGCTCACATCCAAATATAGGTTACAATGGGTTCGTGTTACTTGGCAAGCTTCCAGAGCTCCTTTGACAGATCGATTCTGTAGAAGCTGCGGTTCAGTTTTTCGAGACTAAAATCTTGCGTCGTTTTTTGTTTATAGCAATAGGTATTTACCTATTTGTGATATGTCTAAGAATAAAATGTGGAAAAATTGATTTAATTATTGAGGAATTATACCATTGTCTTTAGCTTTAGGCTTGATGAATTTTAAGTACCACATAATATTTAATTACGTAAGCTCAAATTTAAATATATATTTTTAGGGTTTAGCTATTATTATATTATATATTTTTATTAAATTCATAAAAATCATTCTATTCTCTATTTAAAATCATTCTATTCTGGTCTTGCGTGTAACACTACGATCAATTAATCTATACCAGATTAACACCCCGTATTATTGGTTAAATATTGAAAATGTAATTTGAATTTACAGCAACTCAACTGCTCCAAGGTTGCTTTGGCGTTTAAATAGTTCATACATGTATTACTAAAACTAAATACCCACTTATTTACTCTAAACGACGCATTACTTTAACTATACGTAAATGTAAATAAATACATACAATATTATTGTAACTCATCTTGACATTGTAACGTATAGGCTGTGGTCTACCAATCTATTATATTACAATGCATATTAAATCTTTATGCGTGTAAAATTTTATTTTATACGAGTACAAAAGATAATGTAGGCTTGTAAACAATTTATATATATATTATTATGATAAGAAAGGGGAAAAAATCATTTCTTCCATGACAAATCATTATTTTCAAGTAGTTATGCCTGCTTTTATTAAGATATTGAGTCATGCAAGGCTAACTGATAATTTGTATTATTCTAATCTAAATTTTGGATTATTCTAAATTTGGATAATTCAAGGGCCTTTGCCTACAAGCAACGTCCCCAGATTGATACAATTCCATTGCTTTTATAGTCCTTTCCGCTCACAGCAGGGTAGGCAGAGGGAACCTAGTGTTAAGACTCCGTTCCCCATTTTCCACCGACTTCTGGAGGCATGTTCAGTGGGAAAACTCAATACCACGCCATATACGCTTTACGCCGACACCAGAGCGGAGAAATGGAAATATAAATTTAAATAAATATTTAATTTCCTGGAGTTACCGGTTCTATTCAGATTATATCAACCAGTTACGTTTACAGCCACATACTTGTGCCTCTACGCCGCCCAGCTTTTATATTATAATCTACACACACCATGGGAAGACAATATTCTGCTGACGTATTTATTTAATAAAGAAAAATAACATGCCATTATTTAAGATCCGATGGCTGTCATCCGCATTCCGCGCACAGCAATTTTAAGAACTGATGAACCATGCAGCGTGTTGTTTTAACATTCGATTTAATTTATAAAAATACGTACATATTATATATATAGTAAATGTATAAAGAACATAAGCTATCTCTTATAGATAAATTCTTAATCTCTTGTATAGCAGTTAAGTGAAACGATATATACATAGGTTTACTATTATTTCCTGAAATTATATGTTAAAGTAAGTACATTTAACTAAACAAAGTCTTTCCTTTTATAATATATGAAAAGTAGACTGAAAATTAAAATATTTTCATTTAAAAATATTTTTTTATACATTACAATTTTAAAATCAATTATAGCGACATTATAAGGAGTTTGCGAGTTTTTAGGGTTCCGTTCCTTTTGAGCAAAAAAGGGTCAGCCACTAAAAAAGATGACCCTTATAAGATCACTTTGTCGTCCGTCTCACTGTGAAGAGCCTTTATTTCAGGAACGATTGGAGATATCGAGTTGAAATTTAAAGCATATAGTAAAATCTATGGTCCCTTGATTTCCTGAAAAAATCATATTTCTAATCTATGCGATATTCGGTATTAATTCCGCTTGTTCTAGTGAAAGATCCGATGAAATGGCTTTGGCTAAGCTAAGATTGAATTGCAGAAGAAGCTCGAGACCTCCAATTTTTATACGGAACCCTCGGTAGGCGAGCCCTACTCTCGCTTTTCCGATTTTTTTACTTATACTAATTAGGCCTGTACAGAAATAGAATCTTTTAACTGTTCATAGTATATAGACATCATATTAAGGTGGTATTAATTTTCTCCTATTCAAACTATCTGTGTTCCATTTCAGTTCGTGATACTATATACTGTCGACCCATCTCAATCAAAACTATTGTCGTCTGACCCACTCGACAAGTAGATAACAATCTATTGCGATTTTACACTCGTAACTACGCAGTAAAAACGCAAGGTTGTTTGTCAAATGTACGGACAAACGTATTTAATTGTTCACAAACAGAGCTTTTGGAGCTTAATGAATGAATGAACTTATAGTTCAAGTTAGCTGTAATGTTTCTATTATAATGTTGGCATTTTTGTCTCTAAAGTTAAAAAAATTTAATTATAATTAATTTTTTTTAACTTTAGAGACTTTAATCGTATGTTTTTTTTATTATTATTTATTTTTTGGGTGTATGATATGGTATATGATATAACGACCAATAGTTTCTAACACATTTAGAAGAAAACGTTTCAAAAACTGGACAATTTAACACAAAAATAACATTTAAAATCCTTATTTAAAATACAATCCAAATTTAAAATACATAGATTTGTTATATAATATTATATATTTCTAAATACATTATATTATTTTTTTAATTAATAAAACTATTTGCAGCTATTATATGCTTAATTAAAGTGTGAACATTAAAAAAATATAAACATTGAAATTTTATTATACTCTACATTTCTCTACACAGTTCGTTCGTACTACACAGTACAAACACACACGGTATCGTGAACATATAATTCACTCACAACAGCCGTTGCTAATTTAGTTTGCACTGTTATAGTAATTCAAGGACATATCGGATACTGTACTTGAAATAAACTTTTGATATATTAAATGGCTATATAAATTGTCAGAATATTATGTAATAATTCATTATTTTATGGTCTAGTATTGCGTGTTATAATTATATATGTTTTACTTTTTTTTTGCATTTTCACCAATATTTCCTTATTCGTAGAGACTTACTCACCCATGAAATATAAAATACTAGTATTAAACATTGCGAGGCCCGTCGTCAGCCAGGCGTAGGTGTGAATGTAAACGCGATAGGTTCGGGTTCGATTCGCGATAGGTTCGGGTTCGAAAACGAAATATTAAATCATTTCCTCGCGTGGTAACGAGCCAAAGCGCAACGTTAAGTTCCGCCAGTCAACACGCTATGCCTCTAGAATTCATCGGAAAGCGGGGACGGAAGTGTCTTACTGGGAATGAAATGTCTTAACAATAAGTTCCCTGGTATCCTCTGCCTACCCTGCTATGTGCGGGATAAATTAAATATACATCGACACATCTAGATATACATCAAGGATATGAAGTTACAATAAGTAAAGGGGACAAGGCACCCCTTTTACATTATTCAGGTCACGAGAGTTATAATCTCTAAGTGGTTTGTCATGCAGGACACTGTTCTCATATGCCTTGCCATATTACAAACAATGCTAGCTTATATGACGCCAGTTTATATTCATAGAAATGTACATTTCTTCTTGTTTATTGCATACGTACGTTAATAAGTACCTAAGCTGAAACTAATTTAAAATAAATAAGAATCATTTGCTCAGTAGCACGATAGCTATTGAGTTTTTCAGTACTATCCTTATAATTACAAATAGGAAGTGTCTCACCATAAAAAAAAAATTTAGGCGTAGGTAGGTAGGGGGGGATTGGGGTCGTGCGTGTGTCCGTTTGAAAAAAAAACATTTACACGAACATTTTTGTTCAAAGCTAAAGTCCTACCCCTAAGAAAATATGTATATAGAAACCCCTATGGGTATAATATGTAAAAAAATATTTTTATTTTATGTGGACATATTGCAATGAAATTAGTTAATTGTTGTTGTATGTAAAATTATAACTTCCTACTATCATTAAAAGTATAATTTATATCATTTACCTGTTATTGCAACTAAGTTACTAAGCTAGTACTTACAATTTTGAATTTACTCAATTATACTCAATATATATATATAAAGTGGGTGTATCATTATTTTATAGGGAACCAGTAAAAAAAATATAAAAAACAGACTGCTATAATTACAAGTTTTCGGCTGATATGATCTTCGGTATCAGAAGAATATGAAATTTAATTTAGTTTAGTAGGTACTTCAGTGTCTGTCCTGCTAAACAGCGAAAAATTAAGGATAGCTTCTCTTTAAAAGTCAGTCAGCCATTTTTGTGGATAAAAACCTTTAAACTGTATAATTTTTATAAAAAAAAAACATGCGATTTGCTTTTGGATAAGGTGGCAACACAGATTTAGTTGTTTTAAAAAGTTACTAAGACCCTGCCAGCGAATTGAGTTTAGTTTAAAATAAAAATTTCAAGCAATTTTTTTCTGATTTAAAATGCTTCTTCTTTTTTCTCAAAATTAATGATACGCAGAAGTCCGCTTTATCAGTAAGTAAGGATGCTCTTAATAAAATTTGTGTTTTACGTAAAAACCACATTGGACAAAAAGTAATGTTTTTTATTGAATATATAAATATAAGAATAATGATATCTTAAAAATACGCTACGGGGTATAGATTTACGGAAAAATACGGAAAATCGGGTAAAATATGTTTTTCTATGAAGCTATGATAACTGATCAGTCACATTTGCATTAATATTGTATAGCTATAGTATAGTATTTTCTATTTAAATAAGAACGTATTATGGTCTTTAAATGCATAATTATATATTGTATTTAAACGCACTGTGCAATATTAAGATGAAAAAAATATTGCTATAGTCCGCCAGATTTAAGCTGACCTTTACATTTGTGTGAGGGTTCATATATAGTGTGATGTCACTTGCTTGGTCTAAACCGGCTTATACTGTTTCTTTACAATCAGTCTACACTTCTTGTACGTCGATAGCGAAAGAAAAAATTGGAACTATCACTTTACAAGAATGAAAACGTGTATGCGATCAGTAATGTTTTTATTTATTTGTAATAATACGTTTTATTTTTAAATTTATGATCACTGGCGCAAAGATTAACTTAAAACTCGCGAACTGTATTTATTGTGTTCTTTATTTTAAGTCACATTTCGTGTTTCAATATGTCTATATTTCGGCTTAATTTTGCTGATCTAGGATCGAACCTAGAATACATAGTTATTCTGGATCGGAAAAAGGATAGTATTATAACATAAAAACATTTAAATTATTTTCATTCTAATCTGCTGAAGTGAGTGAGAAAGTGGAGAACTCTAACCAGAATCACTCCAGTAAATGCCATAGATGCACGAAGCTATAAAAATAGACTTTTAATAAAGCTTATTTAATTTTATCATATTTGACACTAATATATGTATGTAGATATGTATACACATATATGCGTAATAAATGATTTCTTTTGATGTCAGATGGTAGGTACTTTATATTTTTAGCACTGAATGATGATTTTTACGATTGAAAGCTCTATTCTACTGGTTATAGTATATTATGTAACAACTTTTTATTATTAATTTAATCCATTATAAATAACGAATATATTTTACACTTAGTTTAAAGTTTTTAGTAGTTGTGAGCTATATTTTACGTTTTTGAATGACGCACATATTTCTAGAAATATGTACATATGTATGTATCAAATTTTCTCCAAAGGATCAAACCCACGACCATCGTATACAAACTGCGCCCGAATAAGTGACATAAAAAAGTGTTTCTTATAGGCATTCTAATCCGTTACAGTCAATTCAATACAATTCACCTATTTTTTGATGGACAGTATCGATTTTATTATAGTCCGCAATGGCTAATAAAACTCCAATCCGAGGTTATTAGCTTTCATTAACAGTTTAATGCGGCAAATCTAATTTTCAGCTAATTAGTTCACATGTTGTTTGTATTTTTTATAATCAAGCGTTTCCCGATAAGTGTTTATATTTTTTTATAGTAAAATGTTTAATAATAAAAGCAGCTTAACTGTTTCCTCGGCATTGCAGCGTTTGAATAGGGAACCCAGTGCTTAATACTCTATTTTTATAATAACATTCATATTATGTTGCGAAAGTCAACGCCGCACTATACCTACCAGTGCGAAGAAATAAAAAGAATTCATGCTTTCCAGTACAGATCCAACCAAAAGACACCATGTTTGAGGCCAAACGCTGTCTCCATGTTGCTCGATGGCATCATAATTTATAATAGGAAAAAAATCTAAGTATATTAAAAAGTCACAAAATTTTCTCCGTAGATACATACATTTTAGCAAAATAAGGATAAACACTTTAATATGGAATATGTTTCTATATAAATTATAAAATGAAAAAAAAATGTCAATACCGCTATTTATTTCCATACATCTGTTTACTATTTGATTCCAATGTTGATTATTTTATTACTTCAGATAAGAATAATTGGTACAATTATGAATGTTTTCTCTGTGATAACGTAGAGCAGTAGAAATGTACTCATCTCTTAAGAGGGTAAATATTAGTTTTCACATACAATAGCCGGAAGACAAAAGCGTTCGTTGCTGCCTTTGTTCCGATTGCACAGTAATTAGTGATATTAAACATATTTATATGAGAAAAAAATTCAGAAAATTTTATTTTATATAATACTAACTGGCACTCCTTGCTACGTTAGTGATTGCAGGTTTAATTAATCCGATAGAATATATTGTATGTAGTTTAACTGAATTTCTCGGTATTATTCAGATAAAACTGAATACTTTGTACTTAAATAGCATCTAGCTAAAAGTGAAAATAAAATAAAATATTTTAATTAAAAATACCTACGTATAAAGTATATTTACTTTAAGATAGCCGAGCCGTTTCAAAGGAATTAACTAAATAAGACTGTTTATTAAGCAAAAATGTAGAGCCATCTAGTTTATATCTGGTTAGCACCTCGTTGAATCGCTTATTCTTCAAATAAAATAAGCCGAGCACTGACATTTGCGTGCAACGATTTATCTTTATAGTTCTGTATTATTTTTATAATATAAAGTAATAAATTATATTATGCCTTTTGATATTAGCAGAAATTGTAATGACATTGCTTCTTCAACTTTTTTTACGATAATGTTTTCGATTTTGGCATCTTTTCTTTTTGTTGTTATTTTAAATAATTGAGTAACTACTTTGCAGGCTACTGCATTTTGTATAAATTATTGGTTAGGAAAAAATATTACATTTTTATCTAAATGTATATTATAAATCAAGACATTGTAAGTAAACTACATTGACTGACAGACAACGTTTAGACGAAATCACGCGCAGAAGAAAAATTGGTGTGTAGAGTCCTCGGGGAGTGTAGAACAAACAGCAAGAGAGGATTTCCAGATATTCGAACGGGAACGAGAAAAAACAAAATTGTTTTTTGTAGTCTACTCAAACGAAGCTGTGTACTTGTAAAAATATACTAAACTAAAAGTAACGTAATTCCAGTTATAAGCAAAACATTTTATTTTACGTCTTTACATGAGTAATGTAGAGTGTCACATTGTAGCAATGGATAGATTTATGGATTTTCAGCTCATGCACGAGCGACGACCCTGAACTACAATGTTTTTATCTTTCCAATATCTGTTTCATATACTCGTACCTGTAACAATATTTTGTGATTAATAATATTTCTATAATTATGTATTAATATATCAAATAATAAACTCACCGGATTACCTTAATGAACATTTTATATGTTAAAATAAAATTAAATCAGCATCACGCTGTATCCCCCACGCAGCAGACTAGGCAGTGGGAACCTAATGTTAAGACACTTCGTTCGCCACTTTCCGCCGAATTCTGGAGGCATTGCGTGCTGAGTGGCGGAACTCAACGCCCCGCTTTGCCTTGACACCAGAGCGAAGAAATGGAAATATAAATTTAAATATTTCATTTCCTCGAGTGGGGATCGAACCCACAACCAGTCGCTTTTACAGTCACACTTAGTGTCTCTGCGCCATGACCGGCCTCATTTTATATGTTCATTTTAATTATTTACGTTAAGATAACATTATGTAATTTAAAGAGTAATAGAAATAATAAGATAAACAAAAACAGAAACGGCTAAATATTACTTCAATTTTTAAGATACTCAACGAATAATACTTTTTTTGTAATCAACTAAAACTTCGTTTTATAAGGAAAATGATCTATATTTTATACAAAGAAAATTATTCCTTTATCTTGAACGTAACTCTATCTATGTACATACATAGGTTGACTTGGGGTATAATTCAATAAAACCGAATAAGAGCTTAAGCCCTAAGATATAAGATAGTAAAAGATAATATCAGCTATATCGAGTATCACGAGGTTGTCTCGTGTGACCTTTTTCGGCATGTATATGCACTTTATCTCGTGTTTACATTTCAAATTGTGAGGTCGTAGGCAACTACGTAAGTAATTGACATTACTATCATATTTGTTTATATGTACGTTTTCTACACTGTCATCACTAAAGTTTTGTTTCGTAATTTTGGTTGCTAATTCAGATTTACCTGTTGTTATAGTATATGTATTTACAATAAACGAATTTAGTACAATTACATAGAAAAATAATATTTATTAAAACATATTAGTATATTTTGTACGTGGAAGTATATATATATGTATGAAAAAATCTATAATTGGGGAAATGTCCCCAATGTAATAGAATACAAAATATTTTTTTTTGTCGGTTTGTTTGTTCACGCAAATCTAGTAATCGGCTTTACCGTTTAAAGTACAGTTTTTACAATTGTATTTAAGCAACCTTTCCTTAACATTTAGTGTTTGTTTCTTTAAAATCGGTACATAAATTAAAAAGTCATACCAATATAAAAATTCGTCAATTCTTTTATTGAATTGGTTGAAATTTAAAATTTTTATGTAAAATGAAATGAAAGTTCTAGTTTTACTTTGCCTTATAGTATTTAGATATTAAATGAATCATCGAGACGATCTTTCTTTGCTTCTCTTATCTAAGCATTAATCTAGGAGCAATCCTAATTAATTGCCTCGTTAATCACTAACTACGCGTTGAACCCACCAGTGCCATAAATCAGCAATCGCTCAATCAATACACAAGCGATACCTTATCATTATCACATTACACGACCAGAATTAAAAGTTTAATACTCGTATAGATCCGAGATATGATTTATCTTCTACACAGTTTTGTCTCACGATCTTTAGGCATGTTGGTGTCGATAATCATCGAAACATCTATAGGTGGGGATTTAGATAAAATATATAGCAGCTAAGAATATATACAATGATAGGTGAATTTCCGGAAACAGCCGTTTGAGGATTTTCTCGTATCAAATCTGTCAAGTATTTTTTTTTATAATAATGAATTTGTTTTTTTTAACCCACTTCTGTAAAAGGAGGTTATCAATTGTATTTTTTTATTTGTTACCTCAGAACTTTTGACTGGGTGAACCGATTTTGATGAGTCTTTTTTTTATTTAAAAGCTGGTGCTTCCCGTGTGGTCTCATTTTAATTTGGTCCATTTCTGACAATGTTATCCATGAGAAAACCACATAAGTCTTAAATTTGCATTAAGTATGTGCCTGACAAATAGACAAATAACCCATTATCACACCAACCGATTTCTATGATTCTTTTTTTATTAGGAAGGATACACATCAAGGGTAGTCCGATGAGAGTTTGGTTAGGTTCCTGTTATGGGATCCGGTCGAAGTCGGCATTTCTTTTTTGGAAAAAATTAAAATTATTTAAATAGCAGTAGCTCAAGCACGAAAAACTATCGAAAAAGTATTCGTATCGTCATCGAGAGCAATTTGTATAGGAATTGAACAGCGCCCCTACCGTACGTAAAGGGAACTAGCTCATGCCAGCACGAACCATTTTTTGTATCGTGTTACGTTCGACTATCGAGATACTCGAACGCAGTAAACAACAATTGGTAGCACGAAGGCCCGTTTTGACGTACGGTATCGAAGACGTCGAAGATTGGTCGTCGAGTGCGTCGGGACTTTATTCGGTTAATATTTGTCAGTGAGAACACTCTCGTTACATAGTAAATCACAGTTTTAAAAATATTTGTAATGTTATTGGGAATTCTTTTTGATTTTTTTTATTTGTACATGTTTTTAGAATATTGTTTAGTAATTTTAGCAATAATTAAGTAACGTCCACTATGCAAAGGCAGCCGCTATACGAATCACCACTATTACATTTATTCATTAATTCTTTCCACTTCCTTTGAATAAAATGGCGACCTCGTGGACCTCCTGAGGGCTTAGATAAATCGCCATTCCTAAAATACGAATTTCATAATACCTTACTTATATTATTCGATGTTTTTATTTTTAAGACTAAGTACAACTTGCAGCGGCACGAGGAGTGACTGCAAAACCGACTGGTTGTGGGTTCGATCCCCACTCGAGGAGATGAAATATTTACTTAAATTTATATTTCCATTTCTTCGCTCTAGTGTCGAGGCAAAGCGCGGCGTTGAGTTCCACCACTCAACACACAATGCCTCCAGAGCTTGGTGGAAAGTGGGGAACGGAGTGTCTTAACACTACGTTCCAGAGGGAACGTAGTGTTAAGACACTCCGTTCCCCACTATTGTAGGCAGAGGCCTACCCTGTTGTGTGCGGGATACAGCGTGAAGCTGATTATTAAAAAATAATAATGAAAACGAGCTACCTACAATATTTAACGATGGTGGAATTCATGGAAGCGTGAGTATAGATTTAGTATGAATTAATTTTATATTTAAATAAGTTGTACTTAAAAAAAAAAATAGCTTCGAAAAATTAATTAAAAAATCAAAAAATTAAACAAAAAATTAATTAAAATATAAATGTAAATAAATATTTCTTTTCCTCAAGTGAGAATCGAACCCACAACCAGTCGGTTTTACAGTCACACCTTGTGCCGCTGCGCCACGAGTGACAAATACAAACTTAGCTATGATTGGCGGGGCGTCAAGTGGATTCGTTTAAAAACCGCAAGATATATATTGTTTTAAATCTACAAAAAGATTGAATTTCTTCCAATCTTGATACCTTACTTATATATTTTGTAATATTTTTATAAATTTTTCTTCATTTTCAACGTAAATTGTAATGTAAATTAAGATAAATAAATATTTTGATTGAATGTTTTAACATTCACCATTTTATTTGGTTTTTGAACGTCCATTTCATTCGCTCAGTAACATCTCTAAGTCTCGTTAGCATGACGTCACCTACTTAATCCTATCGAGTCCTCGATAGTCGATACACTATGGTTCGTGCTTCGAACTTTGTAATCGTATCGTCACCTCGAAACGTTTACAATACGGACTCGAATATTTTTCGTGCTCGACCCACAGATTGATTTCTTTTTTCTAAAAAAAACATAACTACGTAGATAATGTACCTAGCTTGCATTATGTAAAAATGTAATGTAATAGGTACGGAAGTGATAACAATAGTTAAATTGTAATGCAAGAGTAGTAAAGATAACATAAGTATAACAACACGCTCGTTACACGTGATCCTATGCGGTACCAAGGCTGTGGCAATAAAATCAATGAAGCCAAGAAAATATCACATTGCATCGGTATTTTAATTTATACGGAGCGGGAAATTGTATAAAGTTATTTTTAAACTTTTTTATCCTTAAGCTTTAGGTGAGGACTTTTTGCTACGTAAACGTTAGTTATATTATTAATTTAATATTGTAAATAAGTGCGGCGTTGAATTCCGCCACTCAACACGCAATGCTGCGCTACTCGATACGCGGGCGAAAAACGGAGACGGTTGTGTCTCAACACTCGGTTATCTATATTTGCCTTTTTATATTGTAAATTTTAATGCGCAGTTTCATAAAATGATTGTCTTCAAGATCTAAGTCCTATGGGTCTAGCACCTCGAGATACTAGTCCCATAAGTGGACCAAGACCAAACATAATACGACTAGAATTTCAATGTAGATGTGATTTAAATATTATCTAGATCTATGAACATTTTTATTGTATTTTATTTCAAGATTTGTTGTCGATACTAAACATACACGTGACTGCGAGGGGGGGGGGGGGTATAATCTCAAAACTCACCAAATATTACCAAAAGGAAGGGAGAGTTAAAAAAAATAGTTAAGTGCGAGTTGGACTCGCGCACCGAGGCTTCCACACCAATTTCAGGATAGTAGGTTAACGAGAAATACGCTGTGGAACTTATAAAATTTGACAAACGTAAGTTTGCGGACATATGTACTAATTTTATATAAAATGAACCTTGCAAGTTAAAAAAATTGCGGCATAAACGGCTGTATCTTTGATTGCCTTGGCATAGAAGTCTGATTTTTCACAGCTCCAAAGGACAGTAGACCAGAGTAATATAAATTTCAGCTTGATACATTCACATGTTCCTGAGAAAAGAGGTCTCTTCATACGAACGGATGGATGAAAGTGACTATATGGGTTCCGTTTTAATATCACGTGATTACGACGGCCCCTGAGATGGCCACTTTAAAAGATAAAAGTCCATCAGTCTATTGACACCATCTTACCTTTACTTTTGTAAATATTTTTTTTATTGTCCCTTTAAATAGAACTTATTAATAAATATAAAGAATAGGTGTCCATTGGCAAACGATCTAAATGGTCGGTTGTTTATTACTAAAAGCGTCGTATGTGGATTCCTACGCAATGTCGCGTCTAATTTATTTGATAACAAAACAAGTCTATATAAAGATTATTAAAAATAATTACTAATATGCAGCGAGTTCTGTTCAGTATATTTTTTTGTATTAGAAACAAGTGTAAGTTAAATAATATATTCTTCCCGATTAACATAATTCCACTGTTTTTATAGTTATAATATCTACCCTCTTTTACACGGGTTCGCTAACAGTTGTATATGTTATATATTTAATATGTAAGAAGATAACTATAAGAGTACGTAAGAGTTACACAATATTTAAGGAAAATATTGTTTACAAATTTGGATAACGTCTTTAGATATTTTTTTATTTATTTCTCTCCTAATTATCTCTTGTAAAATATTATCAATTTAGGTATAATTAAATACATATATACTTCAATATAATACATTCAATATAATCTTAATCTATAAAAATTATTATCATGTTATCATATCTCTGTCAATTTAAATAAATATTAAGGAAAAAATACGACGACGTATAGTTTTGTAAGTTATATAAGGAAAAATACAAAAGTAAAACAAACAGTTGAATCGTTACACAGTACCTACTCAACTTTGACCTTTCGCTCACTTCTTCGGCTATTTCAGTATGAGCAGAGCCTTTGAAATTTACTTATTTTCCATGGCCGATACAACATGGTATATATACGTTTCAATCTTTATTATCTTGTGTTAAGAGTACCGATTTTTAATTGTGAGAATATCTATAATTCTACAATAATTTTATTTATTTAAATATTTGAAAAGCTTCAAGGAAAAATAATATTAATTGCTAAAGAGTTCTACGCAGAATTTGCTTACGATTTTAAACCAAATTTGCTACTGTATTTCGCTAATTGTATTATTTCTCATTAAAATAGCTATTTCTTACGGCTTCATCCTTTGAGTACTTTTTTCGTAATCTCGTTTCGATTCTATACTACTGTGTTATAAATAAAAAACTGGTTTTTTAATGAATATTTAATTCATTCGCGTTCTAAGTTCAGCGGCCGGTGGAAACGGTAAATATCCCAATGCGTCCGCTAGGTTGGCACCACTCCAGCTGTCGGCATTTCGTATAGTAAACATATAACCATGTGCTTAGCACTACATGGTGTCACGGGACGCTTGTTCATGTCAATGGAATGATATTTGAGGTCAGTCGTGGCGCAGGGACACAAAGTGTGACTGTAAAAGCGACTGGTTGGGGGTTCGATTACCATTCGAGGAAATTAAATAATTCTTTAAAATTTTTATTTTCATTTCTTCGCTCTGGTGTCGAAGCAAAGCGCGGCGTTAAGTTCCGCCACATAACAAGCAATGACTCCCGAATTAGATAGAAAGTGGAGAACGGAGTGTCTTACTGCCTACCCTACTCTCCTGTGTGCGGGATACAGCGTGAAGCAGATCTTAAAAAGTACTCAATATCACATTCAAAATTGAATCAGGACGAGGCGTGGCGATAAGCCGCCTTCTATTACGCAATGTTTCTAAAATTGATGAAAAGAGAACTCAACACTACACATGTAGGTTTTCTCTGCCTTATCCCGCTAATATTGGTACATGTAAAAAATAGCTAGCTAATAAATAATGTAATTTATATAGGCTTGTTATTATATTTGTCTTTCCTGACGTTATTCAGTCTCAGTTAATCCATTCATTTAGTTCAACATTCAGGCGTCCCGCCTCGTATTGGAGCTACGTATTGAAAATCAATGAACGCGAATAAGCGATGTGATTTCAAGCAATACGAACTATTGTGTTGGTATTGCCTAATAAACTATATCTTTATATAATATAGTTATATTATTACGATTGTTATCTTGTGTATTGAAAATTATGTGTATTTATATTTAGAGTATTTATATATTAATAAATATTTGAATATCGTCGGTGTCATCTCAGCGTTGTTTTGGAAGGGGGTGTGTCTGTTTGAACGTTTTGAGAATGTATTTAAAATATATGTACGCTTCTTAAGATCAACGCGGAGAATCCATAGGTCAATAAGTTGTTAGTGTTGATATGTCACTATCATATTTTTTTTTATATTATTATAATCATTATGTAAGAACACAAGCGTTCGATTTCCTATTCGGCGAAATGACAAATATATTGAATATTTTTATTTCTCTGCTACATATATATNCCATAGTTATTGGTCTTTCTACCAAATGAGTACAACGACCCGATTAGACTTTATCTTGACACAAAAAAGATACGATATTCATGTTATTTCAAATATTTTTTTACAGTAATCACATGGATACGAGAAAAACGCGTTTATTAAAATTATGTTTTGTATTTTAATGAATTACACATAAATACTTAGGACTAGCTTGATACTATAATTATATTATTTATAGTGTGATATTAAAATAAGATTTGTTTGATTAATTTGCATTTTGTAAATAAATGGGTAGGTATCTTTTTTTCCTTGCTCTGAATAAGTAAAAAAATATGCATATAATTTTTAGCTTTTAACTTATTTTTAACAATGTAAATGTTAGATTATATTACTATGATGGAATAATATATCAACGGTCCCTAACGTAAAGTATCGAAAGTGTTTTCATTTAAGTATCTTTTATTGCTGTTTTGAACAACCAACAAGGGTAGTTTTTGAATAGATACACATTTAATAAACGCATATATAACAATTTTCTTGAAATTTTGAAAAAATATATAATTAAACTACACCTCTTAACTTTAAAAGAGCGTTAAAAACTTTGCGAGCTTTCGGTTTACCTAGGGACGATCGATATGGAAAACAAATTAAAGGCTCTTAAAGAAAAATATTATTTTACGACATAAACGGCATAACTGAGGGTAATTTTTAAACTAAAATATAATTATCTAAAAGGTAAGTACAGTACGGTCCACACCTCTTGGCCGCCCTGAAATTAGATTTTGTGAATTTTTGCGCTTAGTTTACTCGGAAAAAAGTAATCAAAAGTAAGAAAAATCCTATAATAAACCAATTCTTCCTCACCGTACTGTATAATTGTAATTTTTGTTGTTGTTTGTTTGTTGAGAATGTTATTAAAAAACTTTTAAAAATATAATATAATAATAATTCAAGTGAAAATTGATAAAGTCATCGGGTCGGGGTCTCGATCAATTTGCCCATATCAACTAAAATGTAAAGATTGCACAATAATGTTCGCAAAAATTACGTATAACCTTTCATTATCTATTTACGTCACTATTTTGCCGTAAAGTTTTTTCCGTTATGAAAATATCGCTTCAGTCATTTTTCATCATTCTTGTGTATTTTGTATAATCTATATATAAATTTTAATTTTTATTTTTAATTATTTGTTTAATTATATATTTTAACTTATTTCGTCAATTGATTTAACCTATCATGTTTCATCTTCACACTTTGTTAGATACTGAAAGGCTTAGCTTATTTCGTTTTGTTTATAAAAGCAAAAACTCTAAAAGGAGAGATCAAGGTTAAGTTCAAGTTCATTCCAATCCTCATTAAACTTAATAATACCTAGGTATTCAGTAATTGCCTAAACTTTAATCCGTATTCAACCTTTAGTAGTTTTCCTACTGCGTGTCGCCTTGCAAACCAAAAGTATAAGTAGCGTCGTTGATGTAACCACGTCTAAGCGTAGAAGATTGATGCGACATTGGTGGAATTTGCTCCGGCGTATATTGGTCAATAGTGCTGGTTGCTGTGACGTAGGTGTGCGCGCGCATCTTCCATCTCGTTTTGCTCCTTTGACCTTTAAAATAGCACTCCGCTGAACAAACTCATTTTTGTTTTTCATATTCTCTATTGAAACAAAGCTGTTTCAGCTCCAAAGTAGTACTAGGTACTCAAAAAATGTTAGTCTTACGTCCAAGATATTAATTATACGCTTTCAAGTTATATATACTAGCAATAAGTATATGTATTGTCTTATGCCATATAATCTAGGGAAATGGTCGTTTTTACATACTTTAAATACTTATACGAACACACATTTTATTCTTTGTCCTATTCTAATATTAAAGTATCCTTTCTGAGTGTTTTATTATAATGGCCGCCTTTAGCGTTACTGTAAATTACTTATTGATTTATATTGACGCTTTATTTCTTCATTTATTATGTAATAAGAACTATACAGAAGTAGCTTATTCATAAGTGTATCCAGAAATATACATTAAAGTATAGAATTTACTTTTACGTAATTAAACACATGGGTCGACCCAATTTTTGTAATTACATGTATTAGCCAAATAATAAGGAGGTAATTTATGGTATCATTCAATTGAGGAGGGATATTTCATGAAATGAGATTATTCGTTGATTAATTATTTATATAGAAAATATATATAGAAAATAAAGAAATATAAGATCCAAATGATGAAATAATATTTCAGGATATATAGGAATATAAAATCACTTATACAAAAAAACAAATAATATTTAATATTAGGTAAATATTATTTGATTAACTAAAAATTTATTACTTTTAACTTAAAATTTAATCCTGAATATTTATGGTAAAATTTCAACTTTTTCTGATTGTTCCAGAGACAGTCACCAACTAGACTTACCGGCTTTCGGCCACTATGCAACTGGTATCTTCTTCTTGGACAAGCTTCACCATCAGGATATTGAAAAGAAGTTCCAAGAGCTCGCTGAGAACGTGGGACTTCGCGTGATTTGTTGGAGAACTGTACCAACTAATAACTCCACCATTGGTATGTCATATTTTAGTTTTACTCATATAAATGTTTAATGTTGATTAGCATTAGAAAAAGACAAAAAGGAACCTTTAAAACTAAAGCCTAAATACTTTCACAAAATTATTCATTTTGCATTGAAATGTTAACAGTTGTATTATTCTAATAATCTTGTAGAGCTATCATGTTTTTTCGTTTAACTTATTTAAAAATATGTTCAATATTTTCTTATGGGTTTCTTTCATATTTAAATTTGCAATAATTTGTACATAATATTTACTTTGGCAGTACATTAGAAGGCCAGTGAAGGAAGCCCTTAATATATGATTATTGTCATTTTATTTTGTCTATCAAACGTTTCGATCACCACCATCGAACATTTGTCCAGCTTGTTTGTGCATACGGGCAGTTTGCGATTTGCGACTATCATTCCAGGTCGTACACGTAGTCTAAGTCGGTTGGGTCGTTAACGCGGCCGAGCGGTCTTGCGATGCTTGACCATACGGTTTGTTTAATTTAAAAATATGAAGTGATTTGCATCAGAAGTTCGTTCGATTCTCGATTGGGTTGTAAAGTAAACGCAATAAATACATATAAAAACTACATTCCAAAGTTGTAATCGTTGTAGATACCTTGTTTATACTAGTAGTGTACCTACCATATGGTATTCATTTTGAAAGCACTTAGTAACTAATTATTTTGTATAGCTTTTATGCCGATCGAGAATGACACGAATTTTTCTTGCTATATTTGGAAAAGAATTCTATTAATTTGCACTGATATACCTACACACAGCACACATTTTTAGAGTTCTAGTTTCTTTGACAAAGTGCAAATTGATGGTATTATGGCTTGTTACTAAGGTGGTTATGGCATTTACTCGTGATTACTGACAGTATTATAAATTTATTGAAATTAATATATTACTTTCCTATTTATATTTTACAATTAATCAAATATTTATAATACCGAGTCTGTGCCAAATGAATGTAAATTTATTTATATATTTGTGATTAGCTTGAGATGCGTTTTTGTACCTTATATATATTTCAAATATATCACCAGTACAATCTCAAGTTAAACTATGTTAGTTAACTATTACGCTTCGATGGTAAATCTCAGTCGAATTTATGAACTATTAGATCAAAATAATGAAATGATTCCATTTTGAGAAGCATGTTACATTGCAGCTTTGGTAAACCTGTTAGCACATATTCATAATTACCATCAGGGCGCGTTCCTATAGTATCATTTAGATTTTCCTAGGTTAAGTGATGATAGGGGCGACACAGAGATCAGTCAGTAATGGCCTTATTTGGCTCGCTTTCAGGTCAGGTGGCTCGTAACTCGGAGCCATATATGCGTCAAGTGTTTGTTACCGGAGATATCAGCGACGAAAACCAACTCGCACGGCAGGTAAGACCTTGGACGCGAGATGACAGAACGAAACGACGGCATTAAACGTTGAAGCAGATTGGAGTATGAACTTGCAATGATCACTAAAAATTGCAATTTCAAACTCGCGCCCTACATTTTTTAGGACCCAAAGCACTTTTGAAGCTATTTTTTCAGATCGTTGTGTCGCGCGCGGGCTCGGAGGATCGACGCTCTACGTGAATTGAAGTAAACTTATATATATATCGTATACATTGCAGTTTACTTTCGTGTGTTTGTTTGTGGGCGTTTTGTGGAATGGTTTTACGATGTTCGCAGATATTCGTGTTGCGTAAGCGAGCCTCCCACGAGCTGGTGGTGCCGGGCGCACGGTTCTACATATGCAGCTTGTCTTTGAGAACTGTTGTGTACAAGGGTCTATTGACTTCGAACCAACTATGGGTAAGTAATTTTTTTTATAATAGTAAATTAATTAAATTAAAAAATATACATTATGAAAATTTATTTAATTTTTTGTCAAATATCGGGCAAATAATTTGTCTGCCATATTTTTATCATGTTTCCAAAAAAACATAAATTAAGAAGGTGGTTGTATTTCCAAAAAAAGTAGCAATATATTCAATTCAAAGTTCAATATTTTTCTCGAAGTAATATTTATACGTGTTGTTTTAGGAATACTTCAAGGATCTGAGCAACCCAGCGTTTACCACCTACTTGGCACTGGTGCATACTCGTTTCTCGACCAACACCTTCCCGAGCTGGGAACGCGCACATCCTTTGAGGTGAATATTATCATATCTTATTTTGTAAAGGACATTTATATTACAAAAATTTCGTATAAAAAATATAATTAAATGTGTATTTCAGAGTGCTTGCCCACAATGGCGAAATAAATACATTACGAGGTAATGTCAACTTGATGAAAGCTCGCGAAGGAGTCATGAAAAGTGAATTGTTTGGAGACGGTAAGTTGTAATAATGGTTTAACTTTATAATTACAACCATTTTCTACAAAGAAAATAAATGTAAACGCACTTAATTACTCATACAGGGCGAAAGGTTTAAGTTATTTTATATTTTTGCGCTTTATTTCTACTACAATACGACAACCGCGGAAAATGTTATTATTGACTAATTGAAAAATGCATATAAATTGCGTTGTATTTCTAAATCGTATTTAAAAAAATAACTGACAGCCTGTCAGTTATTTTTTAAGTTTAAGGACATTGTGTTTTTAATCCATGCCTACTCAGATCTGAGAAATAAAATAAATGAAATATAAACATTTTATTAAAATAGTGCTAAACACTAAAAACTTTTTACTTGAAAACCACATAATGGTATGTATACATATAAGGTTCTTATAGTTAAAGAGGGCTATAAGAACCCTAAAAGATAATGTGCTATTTGGTCTATATTTTCTGAAATAACTGAATTACTTCATATAGCTAAAACTCATATAGTTAAGAATATTTGTGTAGGTATTCTTGGTCTATATTTAAAATAAATCCTTTAATCTTCTAACAACTCCATTTTCACAGATCTCAAAAAGCTGTACCCAGTAGTCGAACCAAATCTGTCCGACTCAGGTTCAGCAGATTGCGTACTAGAGTTCCTCCTGCATTGCGGAAATAGATCTCTGCCTGAAGCAGTCATGACAATGGTGCCCGAAGCCTGGCACAACGACCCAACAATGCCTAAGGAAAAACGTGATTACTACCAATGGGCTTCGTGTGCTATGGAGCCGTGGGATGGACCGGCGTTAGTGTCTTTCACTGATGGACGGTATATTGGTAAGTGAATGTTTTTTAGGTTTCATGCAAAATCAATGTTTTTTCTTATACGTTGAGCTTCCTGTTGATTTACAGTCATAAAATAGATATATAGATATAGATATGGTGCACGGACTCGACACAGTTTTTGGATTTTGACGTGTAGGTCAACATTTTTTTTAATTGTTTTGATCCCTAAAATCTGTCTGTTTAAACATATTACCGGAGAAAACTCCAGCTTTTCAAATTAAACTGGGTCTTTACCTAATATTTTGACTATTTATCCTAATGAGATTTCATATACTCGTACTTATATAAATATTCGGTTTTTTAGTTGGTTTGTGGGTTATAATAATATTAATGTGTTAAAAATGTAGAACAACTACATTCTTCTTTACTCAACATCCTAAAATCAAATGTCAAGTTTTTATTTTTATTTATATTTTTTTTTACCTTGCATTTTATTAACATTTTTCACATCAATAATATTTAAAACAAGACTTATAAAAAGATTTAACTTACATAACATTATTTTGTTTTTAGGTGCCATTTTAGACAGAAATGGTCTTAGACCGTCGCGTTTCTACGTAACAAGCGAGAACGTGCTCGTAATGGCGTCCGAAGTGGGCGTGTATGATGTCGACCCGGAGAAGGTCATTCTCAAGGTCAGTGAGCATTTTCTTTTGTTTAAGGCTTTTAAGACATGCTGTTCTAATTTTTCACTGAAGTATGTATTTATATTTTTTTTATGATTTATAGATTAATGCAACCTTGCTTGTTTTAATAACATAATCATTTCTGTTATTAATTTGAAACGTGAAGCACTAAAAAATATTTTTAAACTATTTATTTTACAGAGTCGTCTCAAACCCGGTCGTATGTTATTAGTTGATACCAAAGACAAAAAAATAATTCAAGATGTCGAATTAAAAATGGAAATTGCTAGGAGCAGACCTCACTCACGTTGGTTAGAGGAACAGGTAAAAAATATTTAAACTATAGTATTATTTAATTATAATATTATTATTTATAGAATGTATGTTAAATACGATTGAAATATTTCTATGCCGCGCTTTTAATGGAATATTTGTGGCTGATTATAACAGATGGTAAGTTCTATGCCGAAAAACATGGCGGCAATATTGTCATTATTAAATTAATTTAAAAAGTACGTGTCTTAGTAGTACTTATTAATTTTGATTATTATCCTATTTATAAATTATAATATATTTGGAAAATAGACATTTCTAAAAGCAACTAATCAATTGAAAAATATTTTAAATTTTTTATTGTACATTGAAATTTCATAATTAATTGTAGAAGTTTTAGGAAATTATCATGATGTTTTACATTTTATATACATTTTTCTGAATTGCAAAGATAAAAAAGAATATAATATAATTTAAGGTCTGAATTCTATGTAAAATATAAAAAAAACTAATTTATAATTAAACGTTTCAGATAACAATGGAAGATATACACAAGTCTCTACCTCCATATGAAGGTGTTACAAACGGGAATACCAGCGCTATATCGGGGTTGGGAGATAAACGACTTGGCCTATTTGGATACACTATTGAATCTATTAACATGTTGCTACTGCCTATGATCCAGAATAAGTGAGTATTTTTTATTTGTTTTGTTTATGTATTAAGATGTTTTATTAAGTAAATTGGTATATATTTTCTTCACCAAAATATGTATGACTTATATTATTTCTGTTATTTTCGTGGAACAATTATGAAGTTTTAAGTGAACTTTTACTTTATAAACAATAACAAACAGTGTTTTTATATTTGATTAATATTTTATTTAATATCACAAGACCTTTGTCTTGAAGATGTTTTTTACTTTCTATATTTACATGAAGATTTAGTAATTTTTTTTTTTTACAATATTTTTACTTTTTCTTAAAAAAATAATGAAGTTCAAACGGATCTAATATAACATATTACAACTAAAAAAAGTACTTATTCCAAACAGAAAAGAAGCTCTAGGCAGTATGGGCAACGATGCTCCACTCGCTTGCTTGTCACGGTTCCAGCCTCTACCCTATGACTACTTTAAACAACTGTTTGCACAAGTTACCAATCCACCTATTGATCCTTTCAGGTATCTTTACTTATTTATTTCATTAGTTTAAAATTATAATATAGTATACAGTAGCCATCGTGGTGAGAAACACAGAAAATTTGCTAGTGTGATACAAGTTTAAATGAATGATTAAAACAAATAAGATTATGTGATGTGATAGAAAGTGCATCACCAGTCGTGGTGCATTGGCACAAGTGTGTGGCACAAACGCGACAGGTTGTGCGTTAGGTTCATACTCGAAGAAATTAAGTATTTAATATTTTCATTTCTTCGCCCTAGTGTCGAGGCAAAGCGTTGAATTCCACCACTCAACAAGCAATGCCTCCATAATCCGGCAGAAAGTGAAGAACAGAGTGTCTTAACAATAAGGTCCCTTGCTACATGCGGGATACAGCGAGAAGTTGAAAATAAAATATATTACTTTAAAAAGGCGCAGACAATGTCTGTGTATGTTATTTAAAAAAGGAGGAAGCTATTTTTGACTATCTACATCACGTGATTTCGTTGCGTTACTCTGCTGCCACTTAACTAAAATTTGGCAATTACGTGTGTTTCGTTTTTACAACTTTTAAGCCTATGTATATTTAATAATACTTTTATTTCTTTTCGAAAATCAAGTTACTCAGCAATTAAGTAACTAATAATAATCACATATAACTCATTTTATTTCTTAAAAAACTGAAAAATAATATATTTCTATCAACTCCACAGAGAAAAAATAGTAATGTCGCTATTATGCCCTATCGGGCCAGCAGCTAACATACTGGAGCCGAGCCAGGAATTCGTGCACCGCTTGTTCCTGCCCCAGCCCATACTGTCCATACCTGATCTGGAGGCTTTGAAACGGTCTTCTCATAGAGGGTGGAAGGTGAAAAATTTTATTATACACACTTTTATTATACAAGAGAAAAGAATACATTTTTATGTGTAGATGAAGTAAATACATTTTTATGTGTAGATGAAGAAGAAAAATTTATACGGGAAAAGGGTTCAGGTAGATAAGGAAAGTTACGATTTATTACTTGCCTTTGTAATCAAATGAATATAACCAAGCTTGTGTATGACGTATGATACACTTTGAGTATCCGATGTAATTGTGACCGCAGATACAGTCCAATATACAAATAGATTATCCAACTTAAAAAATGTTTTATTTCGCAACAGTAGTACCTAAGATTAGTGCGGTCTACCACGCTTTATAATTTTGGCGCGTTAGTGTAAAACGTGAAGTTTTAATTTTAAATTAAAACGTATTAAGCCAGTTTGAATGATATTTTTAAGCTGTTTTTATTCTACAGACGCAAATAATAGACTGTACATTCGACATATCAGACGGCCCTCACGGACTTGAAGCGGCTCTCACTAAGATATCCTCCGAGGCGCTCTCGGCGGCGCGCGCGGGCTATCAACTTATCGTGCTGTCCGATCGTAACGCTGGGCCTCGACGAGTGCCTGTGTCGTCACTGTTAGCACTTGGTAAGCATAATTAACTAGTTTTTCAAACTCTTAAGACACCACATTTCCCACGTCCCGCCCAATTCTGATTCATTGTTTGTTTTTAAATAAGGCTCAAGATGGTTGCGTATTAGAACAGTCCGATTTCTTCGCTGAAAATTTTTAATATCCGGTAGGTGTGTGGTTCCACCAATCAGCACACCTCTAAATGTTTCCAATACCGACAGAAGAAAATGAAGTGTGTTTTACTAAACTCTCTCTACTCACCCTGCTCATATAGCAGTGATAAATCGTAAACCTTAATTATATATTATCAAATGAATGATAGAAATAAAGATTATAGTAGAAAATATAATAAAGTGAAGGAGTTATTTGATGTCTTAATTTAGTGATTACATAAAACAAATGCCTTCTATACAGTACTTACGATGATTGTAGTATTTTATATAGACACTCCGTTCCCGCTTTACGTTCTACCTCGAGGCTCTATGGTCAGTCGTGGAATTCAACGCCGCACTTTGATATTAAATAATACTACTATTTAATACATTTAAAGGTGCCGTCCATCATTATTTAATTGAAACACGCCAGCGTATGAAAGTCGGTCTGTTAGTTGAAACAGCTGAAGCAAGAGAAGTTCATCATATATGCGTTCTTCTTGGTAAGTCTCCATAATTGATAAGTTATATTTTTTCGACTAGAATTAAAAATATATAGTCACCTAGAAATTTTATTTTAAAATTGATATATATGATATTTGAATATTTAAACATTTTAAAAATGTAGTGTATTTAATATTTAATATACTACAAATATATTTATTATTATTGATATAAGAATTGAAACAAATATAACTGACTTCAAAAAACTGGCAATTACCTAGTTTATTCTGAAATACATGGGTATTGCAAAAACTAATGAACCGATTTTGATGAAACTTTGAACTTTCGATAAAAATGTATAGCTAAATTGATTACAGATATTTGCTTATTTTTTTACTGTTTCAAATATATTTTTATTTAGATTGCGAATTTCAATTTTTTTTCTTTGACTTAAAATTCTTCTCAAACAGGTTATGGAGCCGATGCAATCTGCCCTTACTTAGCATTCGAACTGGCTTTCTCTCTTCGCAACGACAATCTCATAGATTCAAACTTGACGGATTCAGATATTTACTTGGCATATCAAAAAGCTATAGAGACAGGCTTGGCTAAAGTCATGGCCAAGATGGGTATCAGTATGCTGCAGTCGTACAAAAGTGCCCAGATATTTGAAGCGGTCGGCTTAAGCGAGGAAGTAATTGATAAATGTTTTAGAGGCACTCAATCTAGGATTAGTAAGTATTTTTTTGTATATGTATATATAATAAAGCAGGTTTATACTTTTTTCATATAGCCGTTTTCAACTTTCCTCTCGAATAAAAGGAATTTTGAGTGGATTGCATGTTAAATGGCGGAACTTAACGCCGTACAGGGAAATGAAAATAATTCTTTTTTCCGAATGAAGGTCCAACTCATAACTATCGCTCTTGCGTATGCAATGATAATAATGCCTTAGTAATGATTTTCTTGAAATGTATATATTTATAATATAAATTCAACCTTTGTAATTGTAGGTGGTGTTACATTTGAAATTTTATCAAAAGAAACATTTGACAGACACGCATTGACTTATGGCGAAAATCAAGATATGTTGGTGCTTAGGTAATAAATATCTTTTTAAAGAAATTTCACAACAATAAATTTAGAATATTTTCAATGTGATTGATAGAAACACTGGACGCCATGATGCTTTGCTGTGACATCAGTTGGTCTTGTAAACATATGCACGGATATTGGTGCACAGAGGCTGCGATAATCGGTTTACACTTTGCGTACAAGATTGTGTGACGTCATACCGTGCGGGCTGGCGTTTGGCGTATACAAAAAAACAGATTAAAAAAAATAAAAACTTTGATATGATTTTTAAAATTAATTTTGTTATTTTATAAACTAAAAATTTTTCAGGCGACTAGCCTCAAAAATGGCGTAGAAGCACAACAATGACGTAAACCACGTCAATTGTTTTTTTTTTCTTATGTAGTATAATATGACATTATCTACTATTATGCTTGAAATTATTACAGAAAACTACAATCATGATATTTAATTATGTATACGATATTCTTATTAATTAATAAATAATAATAACTCAGGAACCCAGGCAACTACCACTGGCGTGCTGGTGGCGAGAAACACATAAACGATCCCATGTCCATCGCCAACTTGCAAGAAGCTGCTCTTGGGGACAATAAATCTGCTTATGATAAGTATAGGTATGAGATTTTTTTAGTTTATCGGTATTTTTAATATTTTTATTATAAGTGAGAAACGTACTAATCATGTAATAAAGTATATTATTGAAACTAGAGAATGAAAGAACATACAAGCTGAGTTGATTTGTGCGAATAATGTTGCTTCACATGATATGGTTGTGTGCGTAATGATTATTTATTAAATTAATTACTAATAAAAGTATTTCAAAAACTATCCATTTATGAACGAACTCCTTCGCTATATTATAAACTTTATTTATGTCAATTTTTTACCAGAGAAACATGACATGTTCGTATGAAGACAAAACGTTTACAAAAAGACCTCTTGAACTCTGTTCAAATAAATATAAATTATAGTATAAAATGTCATAAAACGTTTGTTGATTAATATTGAATAGAATAAAATATCATATTTCAATTATGGCCTCTAAAAAAGTAAAGTGAACGACAAAGTAGATTTTTGAAACAGTATTATATGTAATTAATTATAATAATAAACTTATTCTATCAACAGGGAAAGTGCTCTAGAATCAATCCGCGATTGTACACTCCGTGGTCAGCTTGAGCTTGTCCAGCTGGATGAACCATTGCCTCTGTCGGAAATCGAACCTGCTTCTGAGATTGTTAAGCGTTTTGCTACTGGTGAGTATAAATATAGTATATGAAAAGACTAAACAAATTAAATATATAATAACAAATTAAATATAATTCCATAAGTTCAAATCATTAAAAACAATTTTAATAATGTTATTTGAAACATCCCATGTTCTTTTTTTCTTGAAATAAAAAAGTAATCTTCAATTTTTGTAAAACTTTCGACTGAACTGACAAACCTTTCTACTTAAAAAAACACTATTCAAGGATATTGTTACAAATTGAGTTACTTTGTGAAATGCTTTTATGAGCCTCTTTTATTTTTTAATTATATTTTCCCTGTAATCCGGTGATTTAAATATATTTTCTTTATACAGGTGCAATGTCGTTCGGTTCGATCTCACTAGAAGCACATACAACACTAGCAATTGCTATGAATAGAGTGGGAGGTAAATCCAATACGGGTGAAGGAGGAGAAAACGCTGACAGATATCTTAATCAGGTAGGTTTTGTATGATTATTTGTTTTCAAAACAGCCTTACGCCTCACCTCAAATTGGCGTAAATATTATAATGGATATTTATTTATGGATAGTATTCCGACTCACTGTGATACATCGGCTTCGATAATAAATACAACCAAATCAATAATCTATTATAAAATAATTTTTTTTCATCCATTTTACTCAGGACCCTGAATTTAATAAACGTTCAGCGATCAAACAAGTGGCATCAGGTCGTTTTGGAGTAACCGCATCTTACTTAGCTCACGCCGACGATTTGCAAATTAAAATGGCGCAGGGAGCTAAGCCCGGAGAAGGTGGTGAATTGCCGGGTGAGTTTCGGTATTCTTTGTACTAATAATTTTTATGACAAAAACTAAATATATATTTATCTAGATTTTTAAAAACTCAACACACATATAAACTAATTTATTAAAATGTTATTACTTTTACATTACTACAAAAATAAACTTATTGGTGGTTGAGGTCGTTGTGACGCAGTTTCACTATGTCTAACTGTAAACGCGACAGTTGTTGTGGGTTCGATTCCCATTGGGGGACTGAAATATTTTTCTTCTCCTTTCTCGCTCTGTTAAGAAAGCAAAGTGCGGCTTTGAGTTCGGTTACTTAAGACGTAATCTCGCTAGAATTTGGCGAAAAATGAGGACCGAAATGTCTCAACACTAGGTTCTCTCTAATTACTCTGCTGTATGCGAGTTCCCTGCTTATATCAAGTTAAAAAATACAATATTCTACATCTAAAATAAAAAATAATCTCTTACAGGTTACAAAGTAACAGAAGAAATAGCTAAAACTCGTTGTTCGGTACCCGGAGTGGGTCTCATATCACCTCCGCCGCACCACGATATCTACTCCATAGAGGATCTGGCGGAATTAATATACGATTTGAAATGCGCTAATCCCAAAGCGAGGATTTCAGTGAAGCTGGTGTCTGAAGTGGGCGTGGGTGTGGTGGCTTCGGGTGTTGCTAAGGTATTGTTATTTGTAATGTAGTATATTATACGGTTAACGAGTAGTTATTACTTATTAACTTATTACTACTCAGATTCATATAAACGGTCGTCCGGTGGATCGACGACGCGATGTTAGGATAATCGATGCATTTTACTTAACAACGACGTGATGTTACAAAGAAAGTATCATTGTACGTTTCCAATAAACTCAAGCCAACCAAAATAGATTTGATATTTGGTATTTATTTATTTTTTTCAAATAATGAGTAATTTCTATGTAATGAACGCGCACAGGGCAAGGCCGAGCACATCGTGATCTCGGGGCACGACGGCGGCACGGGCGCCAGCTCGTGGACGGGCATCAAGAGCGCCGGCCTGCCCTGGGAGCTGGGCGTGGCCGAGACGCACCAGGTGCTCGTGCTCAACGACCTGCGCTCCAGGTACGGCCCGACCTGACCGTGCAGATGACTGCGCACATTTCATTTTTACATTTTTTCTTGCTTTAAAAAAAAACCTGGTACAATGCATAAAAGTTCAGAAAGGCTAACTTTGAAAGGCCAAAACACAACAAACAAACTTATTATTTCTCTGACCTCGGGACTGAGCAAGCGCAGACGCAACGTGTATTAATGTTAGCCGATTCTACGTATCTATATACGTATGGACACAAACACCCCTAAAATATTAATAACAGTGACCACTTATTAAACAAAATATAATATATAAAATCACATTATTTAATAGTAATTTGTCTTACATATGTATATAGCGTCATATTTTTATTATTGCAGAGTGGTAGTACAAGCCGACGGTCAGATTCGAACTGGGTTTGATGTAATGGTAGCCGCGTTGCTCGGAGCAGATGAATTTGGATTCAGTACCGCACCTCTTATTGCTTTAGGTTTGATATATAGCTACATATGTACATATTAATAATGGTTTATTTTCTTATACTATTTTTGAGGCCATATGGATTCAGTGGAATAATGTTTCACTGTAAACACGATAGTTGTGAAATCGATCCCCACTTAGTGAAACGAATTATTATATAAATGTTATAAAAGGCGGCGTTGAGTTGCACTACTCAACACACTATGTATCAAATACAGCACGGCATGTATTGGCTTGGAATGTCTTAACAATAAATTTTCTCTACTTATTTTCTATAAGTAGAGAAAATTTATTGTTGAAGTAAGTGAAGCCTGTCGTGGCGCAGCGGCACGAAGTGTGACTGTAAAATCGACTGGTTCGATCGCCACTTGAGGAGATGAAATATTTACTTAAATTTATATTTCCATTTCTTCACTCTGGTGTCGAGGCTAAGCGCGGCGTTGAGTTCTACCACTCAACACGCAATGCCTCCAGAATCCAGGAGAAAGTGGGGAACGGAGTATCTTAACACTAGGTTCCCTCTGCCTACCCTGGTGTGTGCGGGATACAGCGTGAAGCTGATTTATTTTATTTTTTTTTATTATCGTATAGTATAGTTTCATTGGCAACGGGTGGTAAATTTAAATAGAATAAAGAGGAAAACAATGTCTTTAGTAAAAAAAATCTATTAAACATAAAAAATAAATATAAAACCAAAATAATTTCTATATGCATAAATATAAAACCAAAATAATTTCTATATGCAGGTTGTACAATGATGAGAAAATGCCACTTGAATACATGTCCCGTTGGTATCGCGACCCAAGATCCAGTACTGCGCAAGAAGTTCGCGGGGAAACCTGAACACGTTATCAACTACTTGTTTATGTTGGCTGAGGAGGTATACAAAATAACATTTTCACTATCGTATATATATTAAATATAATACATAAAAAAAATAAATGATAATATATTTTGACAATATTTAGAACAAAAGAAATATATATAGAAATATTTATTACAGTTTTTTGTTAATGGGATTTATAGTATATAAAAATGTACACACAATTATGTATTTTAAAAATAATGCAAAGTAAATTGTATGCGTGAAGAACATTGAAAAGTCCTAGTTGCTTCATTTTAAATCGAAACATATTTTTTAAATAAAATGTTAACACTTTATTTTTCATCCTTCTTAGGTCCGCGTACATATGTCCCAAGTGGGTGTTCGTCGTTTCGGAGATCTCGTCGGACGTACAGATTTATTAAAAGTTCGTGAAAACAACGATAACCCCAAGGCTAGGTTATTAAACCTATCACTTATTTTGAAGAATGCTTTACACATGAGGCCCGGAGTTCATATTGTAGGAGGATCTAAAGCGCAGGTTAGTGTTTTTTTACTATTTTTTTCAATTTGCATTGTTGCGTTCACGTCGCGTTGTATTAAATCTGAGTAAATTTTTTATATTTTGAATGTTTTATAAATTCAGCTCTATAGGCACGGACAAAGTGCATAATTTTCTTTATGAGAAGAAACCGCTTAGCATTTTACGTTAAAAACCTTAAAATTTGTACCTTAAAAATTATTAAAAACTTTTTTTAGGCAGATATTATTTATTTAAATTTTTATGCCTTTTAAAATATTTATTTTTAATGGACTAACAGGACTTCCAACTTGAGAAACGGTTGGACAACTCTCTTATTCAACAATGCAGCGGTATTTTAGATGGAAGTCAGAAATCTATCAATATTAATATGAAGATCACTAACGAAGACCGCGCATTCACATCTACACTATCTTATTATATTGCTATGTATGTATAAATTTTATTTACAATAGTAGAAACAAATTAGTAAAGCAGTTTCACGCTTTTCCCACATAAGAGAGTAGGCAAAAGAGATCTAATGCTAAAATACTATTCTGCACTTTCCACTCGGAATCACGAAATGAAATTAATTGATTCCCTCGAGTGGGGATCGAACCCACAGCAAACATCACGATTACTGTTAAATGTTGTTGCTCTGCACCACAACAACTTAAATAGTTAATTTTATTATTATTACAAACGTGCTATAATAAATATTTTTATTTATATCTTTGTATCAGTATTCGATTCCTTTCTGATTGTGAATGAACGAATAGGAACTTTAATCATTAAATTATATGAATTATTATATGTTGTCTTTTTTTTCATAAATGATTTTGCATGATGTTTACAGTATCTAAATTTCATGTTAAACAAATTTCTTTTTATTCTTTCTATAAATTTATTATTGAATCTGAAGCTACTATTTATATAAATTTTACGCCTTTTCTACAGGAAATATGGTGATTCAGGTCTTCCAGATGGCATGTCCATCGACATTGACCTCAAAGGTTCAGCCGGACAGAGTTTCTGCGCGTTCCTCTCTAAGGGGACCACCGTCACTCTTGAAGGAGATGCTAATGATTATGTCGGTTGGTTAGACTTTATTATTTTTTTAGTTTCACAGTATATCCCGCATATAGCAGGATAGGCAGAGGAAGCCTAGTGCTAGGACATCGGCAATTTCCGAAACATTGCGTGTTGTGCTTTGTCTTGTTACCAGACATAAGAAATTCATAATTCAATGCCTCCAATGGTAATAATCAAACTGTTGTGGTTCGATCGTCGTTCCTGATTACTTTTTTATAATTTTCCTTTTTTACATCTTATAGTTCTTTGTAAAGACAATTTTTACTGTTATTTGTTTCATTTTTAATATTTTTCTCACTCGTTTTTGAGACTATTTATAAATTAATAAATAAATAAATTACTTGTAGATAGCATATTCACGTAACAACGTAATTTACTCTTATTATCAAAAAAAGGGCTACCTTCACTGAATTCTATCCATTTACTTTTTAAGACTATGCGAGAGAACACTCAAGTAGTCATATTTAATAAGTTGGACCACTGTCGATAGTTAGGTCGTATATGTATTATTATAATTTTTTGCATTTTTGTGTGGTAATTGTTTTTATAGTTGACAGAATAATTGTCAAACTATCGCCAACGATTTCTTCATTTTCTCGATTTCCTTATTGTTGCGTTTGATAATTCAAAGTTTTAAGAAGTTGTTCCCAGTGAAGGTGGAAAAGAAAATAAAATTTTAAATAAAATGAGCAATTATTGCGAAAATTAAAAATCTTATTATATCAATTGTTTATTCTTCAGGTAAGGGGTTGTCCGGAGGTAAAGTGATTATCTACCCACCAAAGAATTCGCCGTTCGAATCGCATTTGAATGTGATCGTTGGAAACGTTTGCTTGTACGGTGCCACTTCGGGTAGAGCGTATTTCAGGTAATTTATATTGTTTTTCACCTTTTTTTTTATTTATCTCTGAAAAAGAATCGATCCAACAATTGCGACAATGATAACTTGTTGTATATTATATATTAAATTTATAAAATATGTTCTTTAAAATTCATTTTTTAGATTATATTCTAAGAAATATTTTTTTTATATTCTTGCTTTTTCTCACATTTTATTTATTCATAGTTTATATTTATTTATTCAATTTCACGCCTTATCCCATACAATGCAAGGAAGACCGAAAGACCCTTGTATGAAGATACTTTGTCGTCTGCTTTATGGTCGAATTAACTAACTAAGTAACTCAACATTATAATACATTATTTGTCAGAATGGGAATATGAAAAAAAATCCCTTTAGGTAATTTATTACATCAAATATTCAATTTAGATGTAATATTTCAAAAAAGAAATTATGATAAAAACTCCTTAATAATAGCTTTTTTTCTTTAAAAAAAACATTAACATATAAAAAAAGTAGCTTTCAACCTGCGGCCTCATCTCCGTGGTTACAGGGGCATAGCGTCGGAGCGGTTCTGCGTGCGCAACTCGGGCTGCGTGGCGGTGGCGGAGGGCGCGGGCGACCACGCCTGCGAGTACATGACGGCCGGCACCGTGCTCGTGCTGGGCCTCGTGGGGCGCAACTTCGCCGCCGGCATGAGTGGTACGTACCCACCACCAACTTGCTACAACATGTTATTATTCTTTTTTAATAGCGTTATTATGGTAATATCATTTTATTTAAAAAAATACCAAAAGGGCAAAAAACACACTTTCGTCAATCGTCACGTTACATAAAAATATCAGTAGTATCATCCCTTTAGAAAATTTGAAACAAATAAAAATAGATATAATATATGTATAAACTGATTTGTATTCACAGGTGGTATCGCTTACGTGTACGATATAGACGGCTCGTTCAAGAGCAAGTGCAACCTAGAAATGGTAGAACTGTTGCCTTTGGAGAAACAGGACGATCTGAATGATGTGCAGAAACTTCTAGAAGAATTTGTAGAATATACTGGGTAAGGCCTGTTATCATTTCTCTTTCTATTATATTTAAAATCAATCACAAGCTACAATTAAATTACAACGATCTTGATTATTCTTTGAAATGAACCCATTCTATGATTTGTTTTTTTTTTCGTCGAATACATTAATGTTACATATATAAATTTTGCAACCGTATTACACGTTTAATCATGTTACATCATGTTGTGTCAACTTTCAAATAGTTTACAATAATGTAAACTAATAATATATGTATCCATCATATTTACATAAAAGTAGTGCGGGACCTAATAAATAAAAAAATTACAGATCCATAATAGCCCAAAACCTACTAGCAACATGGCCGGAACCAGCAAACATGTTTGTCAAAGTATTCCCATACGAATACCAGCGAGCGCTTAAAACATTAGCTCTTAAAAAACCAACCCCAAACAAAGTGGAGACAAACGGCAAAGTGGAGGAAAATGGCGTCGTCGATATCGAAGAGACTGTCAGGAACGTGGAGCTGGATAAGAAGAATTTGGAGAAGGTTCTAGATAAAACAAGGTAAGTACCCATACTTACCATCTTCAATCTAACAAAGAAACTATAATTTATAAATATTATATTTGCATTTTTTAATATTATAAATGCAAAAGTTTAAGTACTACTTTTTATTTTTAAAAAGCAAATAATTAAAATGCTGTATATTTTAAAATCTGAATTGAAATGCTCCATTGAATGGGAATGATTTGAGAGCGTGTTGAGTAATGAAACTCTAAACAGCACTATGGCTTATTAGAGCATATTAGAGCATTACCCCAAGATGAAACCCGCCACCATCATGTTAACAGTTAGAAGCTGCGTTTCTGTGACTTCAATATTTTTCAGCCTTTTTCACGACTAAGCTTAAATATTTTTGCTAATCACAGAGGCTTCATAAAATACCCACGCGAAACAACCCTATACCGTCCAGCGGAAAAACGTCTACGGGACTGGGACGAAATATACAGCTTTTCTTCAGTACGGAGAGGGTTAAGAGTACAAGCGGCGAGATGTATGGAGTGCGGAGTACCCTTCTGCCAGAGTGGTCACGGATGTCCCCTGGGTAATATTATACCCAAGTGGAACGATCTAGTGTTTAGAGGGGATTGGAAACAAGCTTTGAAACAACTGTTGCAGACTAATAACTTCCCTGGTATGTTGTTTTATGTTATACCATATTCGTTCTTGGAGTTAGGCTATTTGAAGGCGAGCCATGACTCGTCGACCATCATTTATGATGTTAATAAATTATGTTACTTTTTGCAGCACCACACTTTTCCCTGTTTAGTTATACCTTTGTCTAAAAGTCAAAAGTCAAAGTCAAATAATTTTATTCAAAATAAGAAGTTACATGCTTCATTTTTTGAACGTCAAATAATTTACCACCAGTTCACTAAAATTAATGCCTCAGACCTGAGAAGAACCGGCGCAAGAAACTCAGCGGGACTTATTTTTTTAAAATCAATTATACAAAATCACATTTCAACGTTTCTGACAATGATACTTTGAAATAGACTGGAGCGAGCATTTCATTCCCAAGGCGTGTTATCATTTATATAATCATTAATTTGGTAATAACCTTTAACACACAAACGTCTTTTCACAACTCTTTTAAATTGTGATATAGAACATTCTCGGACGTTTTCTGGGATCCTATTGTAAAAGCGTACACATTGTCCCATAAAAGAATTGCGGACCTGATGTAATCGGGTTACAGGTGCAATAAGTTTACTCCTATTTCTAGTATTGATATTATGTATATCACCAATTTTGGCAAAATCTTTAATATTTTTCTTAATATACATAACATTTTCAAAAATGTATTGAGATGCAACTGTCAAAATATTTATTTCTTTAAATTTTTGCCTTAACGATTCTTTAGGGCCTAAGTTATAGATTGCGCGAATAGCTCGCTTCTGCAAGACAAAAATTGTTTTAATACCGGCTGCATTACCCCAAAGTAGAATGCCGTAGGACATAATACTATGAAAGTAGCTAAAGTAAACAAGGCGAGCCGTTTCCACATCAGTTAATCGTCTGATTTTTTTAACCGCAAAAGCTGCTGAGCTAAGTCTATTCGCCAATCCATCGATATGAGGTCCCCACTGCAATTTAGAGTCAATGGTGATACCGAGAAACACCGTAGAATCGACAGGTTCCACGGCTTCACCATTCAAGAGTACATCAGCTTTAACAAATTTTGTGTTAGGTGTTCTGAAGATTATACATTTAGTTTTTTTACTATTCAATAGTAAGTTATTAACACTAAACCAATGTACTACTTTCGATAGAGCATTGTTTACATCGTCATATATGTTTTGTCGTCGTTTTATTTTAAAAATCAATGAAGTATCATCAGCAAACAATACTATATCATGGTTCTTTCCCACTAAAAATGGCAAATCATTTAT